>CBVK0100154467.1:0-27948 GCA_900067695.1 Picea abies
GAAACTGAAAAACTGAAAGAAGCAATGGTGGGGGTCCAAGTGGAATAGGTGGGTGGCCACCAATATCCACCTATATCAAAAGTAGATCCATGTAAAACATGAGAAATCATCAACAAAAATGAGAAAAAACCTCACTTTTCTGATGGATGGATGTGGAAAAGGACCCATAAGGTCACTGTGGATCAGATCTAAAGGTGTGGAAGCTCTCTGATACTTTACTTTGTCGAATTTATCTTGAGGGTGTTTTCCAAGAAAACATCCCTCACATACTCCATTGGAGAAATGGATGTCTGGTAGACCATCAACTAATATTTTCTTGCTAATTTGTTGTCTGTATCTAAAATTCAAATGTCCAAACCTTTTGTGCCATATCCTACTACTTTCATCAACATGAGTAACTAGTAAAGCAGAATCAGGTTCAATGAATTCAGAAAATCTATACAATCTAGATTGATGATTTACCTCAATGGTAGAAACCCTGGAGTTTGTTTGCATGTCGTAGATGTCCACTAAATTTGGTGTGAAAATTAATTTCTTTCCAGTGTCGGAATTTATCATCTGATACACAGAGAGAAGGTTGACAGAAATTTTGGGAACGTGCAACACATTCTCGAAGCTTTCGTTGGTGAGTTCAATCCTTCCTTTGTCGGTGACTTCGACAAAAGAGTTGTCCCCCATTAGAATACTAGGACCTTTGCATGTATCCAATGATGTATACAATGCATTTGAGGCAGCTATGTGATGTGATGCTCCTGAATCTACGATCCAAGCATCGGGAGAGGAGTTGATGGCAATCAAGGCATGTCTAGAATTGTCTTTCTTGGAATTCATATCTTTTGGCTTCTTCTTCTTGGCACCCTCAGGGATGCGATCTCCAAGGTTGTTTTTTCTGAAGTATTTGAGACATCAAATATATATATTTTTTTCATGCATGTGGATTTCGAATGGAATCCTTTGTGACAATACATGCATTTCTCCCCTTTTTTTCTCTTTTCCCCTTTGGATCCGGAGGCATTGGTGAAGGGTTTTGTGTACCCTTCCTTCTTTGGATGTGCATGAGATTTTAGTTTATCTTTATCTTTAGATTTCTGATACTTTTCGCTTCCATCATGCATGGTGAGTGAATGCGCCCTTGGGCCTTTGATTGTGCCCATGTTGATGAGCTTGGTTTGATCTTGTGTTAGGGATTCGATAAAGTCCTCAAGAGAAGGCATATTCCAACTAGCTCCCGAGGTGAATATGATAGAATGGAATGTGGATACAAATATAGATAATTCATGACTAAGCTTGGAGAGAATGGTGACAACCATTTTTTTCTCCTCCTTTGATTTATCAACCCCGCAAGCTTTGAGTTGAGACAATAAATCCTTGAATTTTGTAAAGAAATCTTGGATATTGTTGAAGCTTTTTGGATTCAATGTGAGCAGCTCCACCTCTGGCATGTATCCCCTCATCTCATCCTATTTTCCAAAGATCCCTTCCAAGGTGGCCCAGGTTTCATTGAGAGTCTTACAGGAAGATATGTGAAAAAGGAGATCGGGATAAATAAGATTGCAAATTGTTCTGAGTGCCTCATCCATGCGATTTAACTACTTGGATTTTTCTATGGCTGATGTCAGTTCTATATTTGTATTCAAGGTTAACCTGTACAACCCTCTAGTTGATAGATGTATGGCTATTTTCTCCTTCCATGAAAAATATTTGTAAGGCACAAGAATGGATTCTTTTTGGAAATCCATCTTTCTGTTGTCTTCAATCTTTTGTACCTGCATATTTTTTTGGTGTAGCTTTTTCTTACCAGTCAGTCGGCTATGATACCATGTAAATGTGTTGAACCTGCACATAATAGATCTAGCTAAACAATAATACACACATTTGCAAAGAGAAATTGAGAAAGAAGGAGAGAAAAGAATGAAAGAATTCTCATTAACCGTTGTGAATAATGAATAATTTACACATGATATACTATGTATAACTCAATGAGTGCGCAATGGAGGAGAACCACAGATAGGAAATAATTTCCTTACTGCTTATGTAGCCACTTTTTCCAAGGGTTTCCACGGATCTGCGGCTCAGTCCGCTCTTTCTCAGATCCAGCCTTCTCCACAAAGTGCGTTCGTCCACGATTTATATTATGAGAACATAACAGTAGATATCAGCCTTAATTTATGTCTTCCTAAAACGGATTGATATAGCGTTGTTGTAGAGGAACCAAATTTTATTTTATCATTAGGGTCCATTTGAGTGGTATTTCAACATCTTATTTTATTTTTTTTAAGATGGTTTTTTTTTAAAGTTACTTCAATTTTTTTAAGTAAAAGTTTAATGAACAAATACATACGAGTGAAATTAAAAGTTTAATGAATAAAAATTTTAACAAAAAAAATTTACTCAATAAAAATGACAATATGTTCCTTATTTCATAGTCATACCATAAAACTATACTAATTCACCTTTAGTTATTTTGTCCCTTATTCCATTTAGAATTAAAAATATACACATCATAAAAACAACAATCTAATTCACCTTTATTTACCACTTAAAAAGGATAATATGTATACTTTTATACCATTTGGGATAAAAGTCCCTTGGAATAAGGTTCTCTTATTCCAAATGGGATAAAAATCCCTTATTCCAAGGGTCCCTTATTTGCAGAGAATAAAAATCCCTTATTCCATTTACAATAAAAAATACTCATATCATAAAAACAACAAAGTAATACACCTTTATTTACCACTTATCCCATTTCGAATACAACACACTCATACCATTTCATTTTTATTGGTCATTTAAAAGAATATCTTGTGTTGGCTTGGCCGTGACCTTAAAAATAGATTATTATTATTATTATTTAAGATATTTTACAAATATTCTATTTACTAAATATAGATTTAAATTATAAAAAATAATTAAATTAGTTTAGAAACTAAACCCCTTAGTTTCATTTGTTTTATGTGAAACATGTTTGGGGTAAAATTAGTTATAAATACCTTATTTTATAATTTCTAATTATTTTATTTATTATTTTTAATAAGATTACAAATAATATTTAATTGTGAGAGGGTATTTAGGTGGATTACTTATTAATAATTAATAAAATTAATTATAAATATATTATTTTATTATTATTAATGAAATTTGATTATATTTATATAATTGTAGATTATAAATAATATTAGATTATAAATAATATTTATTTAATGTGATTTTTTTTATAAATATATTATTGATTTGTGTTTTTTTTTTCTTCTCTTATATTTGCATATGTTATTATTAAGTTTTTATTATTGTATATTTTAAATAAATAGCTATTATATAATTGAAATTTGCATATGTTATTATTAAGTTTTTATTATTGTATATTTTAAATAAATAGCTATTATATAATTGAAATGAGAGATATAATTTCTTTATAAATTGGAGCATGTGTATAAACGCCCTATTATCCCCTAGCTTGGGGATAATTAGGGAGATTATATCTCGAGGCCCACATTCTTAGATATGGAGTATCGAGAGCCATATTGACTTGAGCCTGGCTCTGGAGGGCCCATCCTTCTTCTTCTTCAGTGCCTCCACCTTGTCAACAACAACATCATCCATCCCATCGGCCTATTCCTTCAACAACAATGGGTCTTGTTCCGTGATGTAATGAGTCTGGGTATCATGGTATGTGTCACTCTGATTCTTAGAACATTTGAATATGTGCATTTAATTATTTTTACTTCTAACATGTGCTTGGACCTTATGCCTTTCCACTGGTCCATGTCCGGGGGGAATGACAGGATTCCCTAGTAAGTTGGTTCCCATAGGGTTTGAGTTGCCACTGGGTGGGTTCATGAAAGTTCATCGTTCATTCCCACCATACTTACCACTTTTCATCTTTTTCCCTCTCATTCATCCCATACATTGGTTCAGGCATTGGGTTTTCCAAGCTAGCAAAGGGTTGTACCGTACCTTGTGGGAAGAAGGGGATAAAGGCCCAGAGGGTAAAAGTAGCTAACAAAAGATAAAATCCAAGAAAACAAATCCTTTAGATGCTTCACCCAGGGATCCCCGAGAAATAAATAAAAGTCTTCTCAACAAGAAACAGAGGGATCCATACAATAATAAAATCAAGACCTAGTTGGAGGATAGGGGGTCTCATCATGAGCCAACCTATTAGGCCCATGGGCATGTAGTGGTATGGCACTACCATTCAACTGGTCACCACGCCAGGGTAGTGGCTCTTGGTGGCCTAACCAAGAGAGAGGAGGTCTCATCACGAGCCAATCTTCTCATCTCTGTAAAATGCTTGTGGGTAACATTGTTACCACTGGTCACCATGCTAGGGCAATGTCCCCTAACTAGTCTCTTGAAAGAAAAAGAAATAATATAAAAAAGATAAATGGCATTGAATGGGCTTGGAAACATTTGCATCCATGACAAGGTGAAAATCACCCTATTCAGAGGCACCCACAGGTAGGCCATACATTCTCTTGTCATCACTGCACCTATTTCTCAGACATCCATTACCACCTCATCCACTTACATGGACTGGATTTGTCTTCATCTAGAAACATCCCACGTCCAATGAGAATTATCCCAATAGGACATCCTAATGTCCCCTCCAAACCTGGCTTGTAAAATAGCATAACGTCTTTGAGCACTTGTCTGGAAAAAGGGGGGTTTTATGCATGTTTAAATAACTTGATTATTAGATGTGATTGACATTGATATGATCCATTTGACTTATGATCCCACACCTGACAGACATGTACACATGGGGAGATGATTAGTTTGGACCTCCATAGGGCTAAAATCCCACCAGATGGATGTCGAGACCCCAACCAAGGGCAGAGACAAATCAAAGGTTTGCACCAAAGAGAGAGGAGGGTGTTCCAACAAAGACAACCTGTTAGGCCTAGATCCAAGGGGGTCTTTCCCTTCTCACTATGATGTAGGCCTTGGAAGGCCCATGACATCACCTTTGTGACCCTGGACGTCACCTAGTGTTTTGGACACTTATTATTTTTAATTATTTTATTTTATTATTATTAATGAAATTTGATTATATTTATATAATTGTAGATTATAAATAATATATATTTAATGTGATTTATTTTACAAATATATTACTGTTTTATGTTTTTTTTTTCTTCGCATGTGTTATTATTAAGTTTTTATTATTGTATATTTTAAATAAATAGCTATTGTATAATTAAAAGGAGATATATCATTTCATTATAAATTGGAGCATGTGTATAAACACTCAATTAAATATAAAATGAAAAAGGTTAAACATTCTATGAATGTGTTTTCTGGAGGTTGTTTTCATTAAAATCTAGTTGTGCAATCTTTATTGAAACAATAATTTGGATTGATGAAATTGTTGCTTTTAATGTAGAAATAGTCAAATGACCCTCCATGTTCTTTAAATAGAGATCATGGACCAATTGAGTGTTATCTCACAGATCAATGTAGTCATTATGATCGAGGAGAATATGAGTCATTTGATTACTCTATGACAGGAACATATCGTGACCGTCGGATCATCTAACTACAAATGCATACTAAAGAAAAACACTTTTACCTAACAACACATTGGACCAAGTTGATCTTGACTAAATCCTAAGTATCTAAATTTCCTAACATCCTCCCTTAAGAACAACTTGGGATAGGGTTGAAGGATTTACAAAGGAAACACAATAGGAGAAGAAAGGAGGCATTAGAGGCTATCCTTCCTTAATGACAATTTCCCAAACTCTTAACATAGATCAAAGTTTGGAAAACTTCGATTCTATATAAGTCTTTGTCAAAATATATGAAACTTGATCTTCTGTAGGGAAATATAACACTTCAATAACTTGATCATGAATTAGACTTTTGATGAAGTGCATGCGTAGCTTAATGTTTTTTTTATTTGGTGTTGAATTCGATCTTTGGCGAGCTTGATCACACTCTGATTATCACACCAAAGGGTGGTTGGATGCTAGTGTTGGAAGCCAAATTCTAAAAGGACCCATTGAATCCACAAGGATTCATTACTTGCATTAATCGGTGCTTGGTACTCTACTTCTACTAAAGAAATATCAATATCCTGTTGTTTCTTACAAGCCCAAGTTACAAGTCTTGAACCAAGGATGAAAACATATCCAGTAGTAGAATTTCTATCTTTGGGGTTGTTGGACCAATCCGAGTCAGCGAAACCAACCAATAAAGGAGTCCCCCCTTGATTTATAATGTATCCCAATCTTAATTGTACCCTATACATACCGAAGTATCCTTTTAGCTTCTTTCCAATGGATTTCATGGGGTGTTTGCATATACCAGGAAACATGGTTTAAAAGTTTAAGGTCACTACTAGTGAGGATAATATCGTCAACATAAAGAACAAGGATTATGATATGGCTTCCTACTTTCTTGGTATATACATTATGATCATAATGACATCTAGAAAATCCAATGTCACGAAGAAAGATGTCCATTTTGGCTATGAGAGAAAAGTTTTCATTATAGTCAATGCCTTCAACTTGAAAGAACCCTTTTGCAAATAAATGGGACTTGTGTCTTTCAGCACTTCCATATGATGTGTACTTAGTTCTGTACACCTATTTACATATGATAACTTTTGTTCTTTTATAAAGAGGTACAAGATCCCAAGTATCATTTTCCATTAAACAACGATACTCTTTAACTATTGTTTTATCCCAATTTGGATGACCTTAATCTTTTGCAAATGTCTCTGGATCACAAGTCTCTAAAACTTTATCCAAAAGAGAAGAGGCTTTCTATAATCGTGAACATGTTCAACGATGATCTAAAGGATCACCGACAAGATCACCAATTGATTTTCGAGTTGAATGTGTTGAAATATTGTAACTTCGAAGAATATTCTAATTATATTTGAGTTATTATGTTATAGATAAAATCCCCTTTTGTGGATTGATCAAGTCGAATCTTTTATAATATCAAATCCACTTTTGAGGATTGGTCAAACTGCATTTTTATAGTGGTGTAATGACCCTTTTCTTATTACTATGAATAATTTCATAAATAAACCTAAACATTGGCTAAATTATAATTAATTATTATATAACCTTAATTGATTATAAGTTATTAATTAATTATTTTGATTATACTTAGCTGAAGTATGATTAACTCCTTGATTAAGGGTTAATGAAGGAGTAATTATTAAATGAGACATTAAATGATTAAGTATTAGACTAATGGTTAGTGATTAATTGATTATTAAATAAAGTAATTGATTAATTATGTAATAAACCAATGGGGGAAAATAAAATAAAAATATAAATAAGGTTAAATGGGGTTACGTATCCTATGAGGGATAACGTAACCCATATGTTAAAGGGAATATTTAATAGAGGATAAGACCATTAATAAAGAACTAAATGAACAGATAAGGCTTTAATGAATGGATAAGGTGTTTGGTGGGGAGGGAAGGTTCGGGGGCGGTGGAGGAGGCATAAGGGAAGGAGGAGGATTCATTTGGAGGGGATTGATTCATGCAGTCTACGAGAGGAGATTTTTGGGAGCTTTGAGACAGAGTTAGAACAGTCAGATTTACAGTGCACACCAGGGCTGAGGGGTTTTGGGCTCGGAGGGCTAGGACGTCCGTAGATGTCCTAGGGCCAGGTGTACTGGTTGGTAGGGTGGCTGGTTTTGGGGTGGCTTAAGGAGCAAGCTGCTGCGGATTGGTTCAAGCGAAGGGAGACATCATCAGAATGAGGTATTTAACCTATTATGAAAATTGTTATGTAGATTTAATTTGTTATGCAAATTGTTATGGAAAATTTTATATTATTTATCAAAATCTGGGAGTGAATATGCTAGAGTAAGCGAATTTTTAGTAAATTTCAAAATTTCCGCTCTGTTTTAATTCATGGTATCTTTAATGAAATACTGGTCACTACAAGTGGTATTTGTAAATTCGGCCCCTAGTAATTAAAAAGTGGTTTTAGTCACTTCTAGGAGAAGTCAGCTCAACCAAGTGAAGAGACATAAACCTAGCACATTCTCACACTTGTATTTATATGTGAGATTGGTGTCTCATTTACACACACTCACTCACTCATATAGTGCGCATATATTGAAGGAAGTTATAGTTGTAGGAGGAAGGATAAGAGAGGCGCATGCTAAATCTTCATGTATCTTTGGTGTTTTAGTCTTAGTCTAGGCATTGTATTAGAAATCTATTATTGAGGAAGTTTTTGATGGGTTTTCTCCCCCATGAGGGTTTCCCAGGATAAAATGTTGCATACCTTGTGATTGTGTTTCTTTCATTGATCCTCTTTATACTATTGTTTTCGAAATGCATTGAATGTTCATGTAATTTGGAAATAACCTAATAACAACAATAAAAACTTGACATGGTATCAAAGCTTGACTGAATAGATAATCTTTCACTAGGAATCTAAACGTCACTATTGTCGTACAAGAAAATTAGGGATTTTTATTCAAGAGGAAATTTTCACCAAAAATCACCTTGGGATGTGTGCCTTTCCCTAGCGCATCTTTTGGCAACTTGAGTGAAATTTTTCAGTGGCTAGATTCTTCAAAAAGTCAAACCCTAGATTTGACCAATACCAGATGTAAATGTGTTGAACCTGCACATAATAGATCTAGCTAAGCAATAATAGACACATTTTCATAGAGAAATTGAGAAAGAAGAAGAAGGAGATAAAAGAATGAAAGAATTCTCATTAATCGTTGTGAATAATGAATAATTTACACATGATATACTCTTTATAATTCAATGAGTTCTCACTAGAGGAGAACCAATGCACCATAGTGGTGGTCTAGAGTGATCTGGACATACACCAACAGTTACGAGAGTGAACTTGCACCTAGTCTAGTCTCTCAGGCAGTTACAGGAGTGAACTGCCACCTAGCTGAGTTAACTAGTCAACTAGTCTTCAGTTAACTGACTGAACAGAGAGTAGTGGGGAGTTAACTCAGGAAATCAAGGGTAATGCGCCAGTCTAGTGAATATCCCAAGAAAATTCCACAGTATCTAGTGATGATCCCAATGTTGCATGCTGACAAAACTAATGTAGCATCTAAACTCAACTCAACTAGTCAAACTAAAGTGTCAACTGAGAGAGAATATTCTCTAGTTGGAATATTCTCCTCTAAAATATAGGAGACTAGATAATGACTAATTATGAATAATAGAAAAGGAAAACCTTAGGAAAAATAAATACTAGGTGTGTGTGAAGTAACTCCAAAACCCTCCTCAACATAACTGTTATAACCCTAATTTGCACCAGACATGCATACCTGGCATCAGGCCATCTTACTTGCTATCTTTGCCAAGCCATCACTAAAAAAATCTTCTAAAAACAATTTTTTTGAAGGTGTACATGCCCTACACCACTATTTCCCGCGTACACACGCTTGATGCACCACTACAACTTGCATACACTCACTAAAAATCATGAAACATGAAAATTGAAAAGGGATATGAGTTTTTGGGCCATTACTTAATCAGTTGACCACCCATAGCCAGTCAACCCAACCGTTGCTATCTATTTTGGCCTATAAAATAAGGTGTTGGGGCCCCATTGCAAGGGGAAGAACGAGAGCATAGAAACTTTGCCCATTTCAATTTTCCCCCTCTGGCCCAATATTTTTCAACCACATTGTGAGTTTGAGCCAGAATTCCTTCTTCCTCCTTTGCAAACCCTTTCCATTTCCTTAGAGAGAACTGAAGAGGAGAAGAATACGTGGAATCAGTTGGTACATGGTGAAGAGGAGCCTAGGACCGAGTTCAAGGAGCAGTTTTGGTCTCATGTTGTAAATGACTTTTGTGAGATTAATATAAAGAATTACTTTTTTTGTCCCGCCAAATGATGTCATCAATCTTCGTGATTTTGATTACATGTATTGGTTATGATGTCTAACCCACTAATCCATATACATAATGCATGCTTTTAGTTTCTTGTTTGTCTTTTGGTGAATGCAGGTCAGCCTTGGGAGGAGACTTGCAGTCAGGAAACAATCAAGCGCAAAGGGATCTACACCGAACGTGAATTTTAAATTATGCCTACCATATCCCTATATTTTTTCTTTTATGTATGATTATGGGGTAATGATGGGATAATTGTTAAAAAGTAGGAGACTTTGGATGGTTAACTATGCCTGCACTTTAGAACCTTGGTGTAGTCCATAGAGGGGTTTTCCTGCTACACCACAATTGGCGACCATACTAGGGAAGCCTCTATGGTTTTTAGAGGATATTTTTGGGTGCTTTAATTGGTTTAACTGCTTTTTTTGAGTTTCTATAAGGGTCTGAGTCTTTAAGGGATTTTGGTCTTCCATACCAATACTCCCTGCCTTGTCAGCTTGACTGTTGTTTTCTTTTTTTAGGAATTTACATAGGTGTACGCGGCCTATAGTGGGTCCACATGCATACATGCACACCCTACCTTTGGACAACCCGCATATGCAGGTTGTTGAAGTGTCAGTTGCGTGCTTCTGTTAGGAAAATCTTTTTCCAAGAAGAGGCAGCCATCCTCTTCCCTGATTTAAGTTTGACTTCTTGAGGATTTCTTGATTTAGTACTAGTCTATGTAGTTACGGTATTTAAGCCTAGGTTTGACGTTAGTTTTCTTGTCTTTTAAAAAAAAAGATTTCTTGTGTTTCCTAGCTTTTTAAGCTTATTTTTAGCTTGAAAATTTAAGAAAAATGAGTTTCATTTTTAAACTTATTTTTAGCTTGGTCTCTGTCATGAGGGGGGGCCATGAATCGTGTATTCATTAGTTTCTTTTAGAATATTTTGTTATTGCTTCTTTGATTGGAAGAAAATATATAAAAAAAACTTAGCTTTTTAGGTCTCTTTCTTTCTTGGCATTTGCTTTGCATTGTTATTTGAAAAAAAATAATAATTAGCATAACGTTGTGTTTTCTTCTAATTTTAAAAGCATTTCAAAAGAAAATAAGAAAGATAATCTTTATTTGCTAGTGTTCTTATCTTTTCTTTTTTTTGCAAGAGTCTTAACAACATCAGTTACACTACCACACCTTTTAAGTAAATCAAGCCTTAAAAAGAACGCTAATTAAAAATAACTAGACTTTTTATGTTTGTAGGGTCAACCAACTAGTTTAGGGTTAGGGCCTTGAATTAGGTTGGAGAGGAAACTCTCCAAGGCCATTAATTCAAACATTGGAGTCTGAGTTAGGGAGTGTAGAAGTCCAGTAAAGTGGAAATTATCCGGGACCCACCTCTAAAACAGGGGCTAAACAAGAGGTCATGTGTGGAAAGGTAGCGGAGATAACCCCTCCAAAGCTAGACCAATCGTAGTAGAGGAACACATATAGAGGACTTGTCTTGGGATTATGTTGATCACATTTTCCACAGAGCTTCGTGGGTCTTGAATCCATTCAAGGTCCTTAGTCGTCTTCCAGAACTCTTTCTTTCGATACCCTCAATAGGTTTTAGGATTGATACCCTGCTCATTGCGGTTCACCCGACTATCAACTATACCCGCCTGGTAGTTATTCATGAGATGGAAACCTAGTTGTCTATACATCAGGGACTTACACAGGTGATTGTGGGGGTATACCGCGGTACCTAGGATAGACATCAGGCCACACTTTGCAGAGTATAAACAGAGGGTGCTTATGTATTCAAGTTTCACTTGCACTGGTAAGTTGCTCTAGTGTTGGTTGGTGTAACTGTTCTTCCAACTAGTTAGTCGTTTGCTTGATTTTCCTTTAGGAATTTTTAGCGTGTGCTCTGTGCTCCCTAGTTTTCCATAGTGATTTATTCATTCATTGCTTTGGGTCTCTGACCTAGGGTGGTAGACCTCCCACTCCACTGGTCATGAGGAATTTTCAGTCTTCCACTTAGAAACATGGAGCCACCTCTTTATAGGCGTTGTTTTGATAACACTAGTTCTTCAGAGTCAGTGTGTGAGACTTTTAAGGAATTGAACGATACCGCAAGGGGAGAACCTATGCATAATATCTTCATGGCTAAAGTTCTCGATGATACCAACCAAGGAACCCCTTCACAAGGGGATTCTTTTTCTTTTCCTTTCTTCAGAAACGTTGGTGTCCCTTTGATGGCCACTTTGTACATTCCTGGGTTGAATGTGGGATTACCGATTTGGTTGGGTACCATTCCAAATGTACCAAATGCTCTCGATGCTTCCCAGTTAATTGCTTTATGTCATGGGCACAATGTTGATGTTCCTTCGTCAGCAAAGTCTTCTCCTCCTCCTTCTCCCACCTCTGGTGAAAGTACGGTTACTAGTAACCGGAAGTCTAAACGAAATAGAAAAAGGAATAATAGGAAGAAGAAATCACCAACCTCTGCAAGTCATGTTGAAGACCATCACCCAACCCCTGCAAGTCATGCTGGGGGCAAGCACCCACCCTCTGCAAGTCATGTTGGGGGAAAAATTCTAGTCCCTGCTATTCATACTGGAAATAGGTATGTAGCCTCTGTGAGTCATGTTGGGGGAAAAATTCTAGTCCCTGCTATTCATACTGGAAATAGGTATGTAGCCTCTGTGAGTCATGTTATTGACCCATCACCAACCTCTGCAAGTCATGTTGGAGATGTGAAACCAACCATTGCTAGTCATGCTAGGGGCATTTATTCTATTGAGAAGCCTACATGGATATGACGTAATCCTAAGTTCCCTTGTAAGAATTGCAAGGGAGATCACCTTACTCATTTGTGCCCTGACATTCTAGAGGTAAAAAGATTGTGGTCCCTATCAGCAAGATCTTCTAATTCTGAGTCTTATGAGGTTTCATCAGAGTCTATTCAACCATTGGTTGATAAAGTGGTCATACCGATGCATTCATTGGTTGATCACACTCCTCTTTTTGGGGGTGAAGCGCCTTTAGACCATGTAGTCTCCCAGCTTATACAACCATTGGTTGAGAAAGTGGTCATGTTGATGCAGTGATCGACTGATCCCACTCCTCTTTTGAGGGGTGAGGTGCCTTTAGACATTGTATTCTCGTAGCCTATTTATCCATTGGTTGAGAAAGTGGTCATGTCGATGTAGTCTTTAGTTGATCCCACTCTTCTCTTAGAGAGTGATGTGTCTACCAAATATGTTTTTAGAATTTCCAGTTCGGTACTTTCAGAACAAGGGGGCATTCTGCTCATTCCAAGCACACCCCCTCCAAGCCCTAGGATGGTTTCCTTTGATTGTAATGATCTTGTTGAGCCTCGTCTTCCTTCTTGTGCACCTTTTCAAATAAGGGTTGAAGTTAATTCAACAAATATTTATCGATGTATTGTGGATGAAGGAGCCTCTACAAGTATTTTATCCTCCTTGGTTTGGAAAGTCTTGGGATCTCCCGAGCTTGTGTCTACTTCGCATGAGATGTTGGCTTTTGACATATGTCCTAGTGAATATTTGGGGGTTCTTCCTCAGTTACCTATCTCATTACGTGGGAAGGTTTTCCTTTTTGATGCTATAGTGGTGCATGGCCTATTGGATTTCAATATGTTTCTCAGGCCTGATTATGTATATGCTATGAACGTTGTGGTGTCTATGCTCTTCCGGGTTATGCATTTCCTTCACAATGGAATCATTGTCACTATCGACTAGCTGGCATCTGATAATCACCATCCTAATTCGGTGCTAGTTCAATCTTCCCCTTTACATGTTCCTAGTGTTCGTGTAGACTCTACCTCACCACAGGATAATTATGTGGCATCTTATCCTTGATGTTCAATTGCTTCTGAGTAGGAACCTGTGCAATCATGTTTTCCTTCTCGAGACTTCATCTCAACAATTGATCCATTGGTTTATCCAATGTGGGCATGGGATCCCTTGCTTCCCCCTCTTGGTCCAAGTGATCTTGAGTCTCCTTCTGAGTCAAATCTCATTATTTGTAGATCCTCAAGCCCTAGTTCTTGTGATTATTCGTTGATAGATTCTGGTAGTCCTAGCCAGAGCCTCCATCGTCATATGGAATATGGTCAGTTTACTTCACCCTTTGGGACTGTCGACCCTTGTTTGCATGATTTCTTGGATTTTGAATTGCCTTCAAATGAAGATATCCTTGAATCCATGACTACAGTTTCTATACCATGGGAGGACTTACACTGTGGTTTGTGTTTTCTTTCCTTTTGGGATACTTTCTAAGTTTACCATCAAAGAGACTCTTCGTCTGAGTCTAGAAGTGGGCTCTATCTGAACCATTTTCATACATGATTCACAACCTCCTCGGGTCTTCTTTTAATCCCTTTTCAGACCCTCTATACATGAAAAGATTGTCGAGCAATCTTGCTTCCCTTCATGCTCGCCAAACTAAAATTCGAACGCACGTCTGTTTGGTGATAGTTTACCCCTTTTTTGGTCCGGATGGTCAAATGAATGAACAAAGGTATACTCTAGGAGCCTTGGTTCTCTAGAAGAGTATTCTCAGGTATAAGTTTAACCCTTTTTCAGGCTTGAGGAACTAAATTTACGAAAAGGGAATCCCCATGGAGTCCATATTTAAGCTCTTTTCAGACTCCATAAAATTGAAAAGATGGCCGAGTGACATTGTTTCTTCACACTCGTTAAATTGGTCACGAAAAACATCCCTTACGGAGGTCATAGTTAAGCTTTTTTCAGACTCCTTAAATATGAAAAAATTGTCGAGTGATCTTACCTTTGTCACACTCGTTAAAATGGTTTTGAATACATGTCTTTTCGATGCTAGTTTACCCCTTTTTCTAACCAATTAGACTACCTTCAAAAAAGGTACCTCAGTGGAGTCTCCTTTTACACTTTTTCAGACTCTCTAAAAATGAAAAACCAACGAGCTTACCTTCTTTGGGCTCGTTAAAATTACATTGAAGGACGTTATCATTGTGTTTTATTAATCTCATTTGCATTCTCGTGTGTTTGGCCTAATGTTGGCTCCATGTCACTCTCAAATGAACCATCTAAAGCATGCCTTATATGCAAGCCTTGTAGCACTTTTCCTCTGTGTCTTAAAACCTTGACCCATGGAGGATTTTTCCTGAGTGTCCTTTTCCTACATATGTCCCCTTGCTCTGAACATCAGTGTATTCCTTGCGCTTGGAACTAGTATGTCTGTGACACTCATTCCTCCTTTGTAACGTAGCATTCTTTTATTCTTTTTCAAGCTTTCCAAAATTATTGAAAAAGACAAAAAATCAAATATACCCCAAAAAGAGGAAGGGAAAAGTATTTTATTTTTGTTGACAAGACAAGGAGTCACCCTTGGACAAAGCACATCCTTTCGTTTATTCTTCAAGCCCTAGGATTCAATAGGACCTTACGAAATTGTTCTTGCTGCATAGAGTTGTGTCCTCCTCCATTTGGTTACCCTTCATGGAGAGTTCATGTTGCCTCTTGCATCGTGAACTTATGTTAATGCCATGTTGCCTGAGTCTCATATTTTGTCATGCTTTCATCTAAGGGAAGTTTTACTTAAACTTGAGTCGACCCTTCTGTAGTTTGTCTCTTGTCCTCATGCCCGACCACCCCAAAAGTCCAATCAAGTCCTTGCTCAAAATCAAAGAATTTCTCCACCTGATCACCAAGATCCTCTTGTCTGTTCCCAAGAAGTTGTCAAAGACCTCTATGTAGTGAAGTCATACACTGACATTTCACTCCTCCCTGAGTTTTGAAGATTTTGAAGTTGTTGCTCGAGCTCTGAAGACCTCATCTCCAGCCATCAGGCGTCATTGGCTTATTGCATATGGATACTATACATGCATATATTTTGATTTTGAGATGTAGATCCATTGTGTACTACTCGCGACTACACTTTACATAGTTATATGACATGGATTTGTAGTATATTTTATTGGCAACCATGATTTTATTTTATCTCGAGCATAGGTATGCCCACCTCGGTGAGACAAATTGTTATTTTGCAGATGGCACCTCCTGAACTCTAGTCCCTGGGCTCACTCACTTTGTACATTAGTTAATATTTGTAATTTATTTCGGCCATTAGATTCTCTTCTGACCTCACACATTAGGGGGCATCTGTTATAACCCTAATTTTCACCAGACATGCATACCTGGCATCAGGCCATCTTACTTGGTATATTTTCCAAGCCATCACTAAACATATCTTATAAAAACCATTTTTTTTGAAGGTGTACATGCCCTACACCACTACTGCCCATGTACATGCGCTTGTTGCACCACAACAATTCATGTACAATCACTAAAAATCATGAAAAATGAAAATTGAAAAGGGATACGGGTATACAGGCCATTACTTAATCAGTTGACCACCCATAGCCAGTCACCCCAACTGTTGCTATCTCTTTTGGCCTATAAAATAAGGTGTTGGGGCTCCATTCCAAGGGGAAGCACGAGAGCATAGAAACTCTTCCCATTTCAATATTCCCCCTTTGCCCCAATATTTTGCAACCAAATTGTGAGTTTGAGCCATAATTCCTTCTTACTCCTTTGCAAACCCTTTCCATTTCCTTAGAGAGAACTAAAGAGGAGAAGAATACGTGGAAGCAGTTGGTGCATGATGAAGAGGATCCCAGGTCTGATTTCGAGGAGCAGTGTCGGTCTCATGTTGTAAACAAATTTTGTGAGATTAATATAAGGAAGTACTTTTTCCATCTTGCCAAATGATGTCTTCAATCTTCGTGATTTTGTGTACATGTCTTGGTTATGATGTCTAACCCACTAATCCATATATAGAATGCATGCTTGTATTTTCTTGTTTGTCTTTTGGTGAATGCAGGTCAGCCTTGGGAGGAGACTTATATTTGGGAAATAGTCAAGCTCAAAGGGATCAACACTGGACGTGGAGTTTAAGGTATGCCTACCGGATCCCTACACTTTGTCTTTTATGTATGATTGTGGGGAAATGGTGGGATAATTGATAAAATGTAGGAGATTTTAGATGGTTAGATCTACCTACACTTTAGAAACCTAGTGTAGTCTTTAGAGGGGCTTTCCCATTACATCAATCACTATGTGAAAATAAAGAATGGGTCCCGACAACGAGGCCATGTTAGGTACCCAAAAAAATATATACACTCAAATAAAGTGATGAAAGAAGGAAAACCTCATGGGAACCCCCCCCTCAAGGTACAATGTATGTAAAAAGAAGAACTACAGTTTCTAGGAAATTGTGTCATTCACTCCAAGACGAATTCGCAGAGAATGAAACTTTTGCTCAGTGAAGTTCTTGGTGAAGATGTATGTCGTCTATTTTGTTGAAGGAAAAAATTGTAAGTCGATGATCACCTTGTGTACTAAGTACCAGATGTAGTTCATGTGGATCTTGATGTGCTTCTTTCCCTATCTCTGAACTAGATCTCCATAAAACTTCAGAGTGCTTTGGTTGTCACACCGGATGACAATCGACTAATGAAATTGAGTGCCCAACTCAGTGAGAAAATAATGTAGCCACATAGCCTGAATGGTTATGTTAACTACCCTTCTATAATCTTCCTTGGCTGAAGATAGAGAAATGACATCTTGCTTCTTGCTCAACCAACAGATAGGCCTGGAACCAAGACTGAGTGAGTAACCAGATGTGCACTTGCGACTAGTATTGCCAACCCAGTCAAAAATAGTAAAACTGATCAATCTAATGTAGAGTATGTTGCATAATGAATCCCAAAGGTGATGGTGCCCTATACGTATCGAAGGATATGATTTGCAGCCTTCCAATGTAGCTCATGTGCCTCCTGCATGAACCTGGAAATTCCGCCACCGTCATATGAGAGGTCAGGTCTAGATTGTGTGAGATACAACAAGCTCCCCACTAGTTGTCTGTATAGTGTGATATCAACTAATGGAGTCTCCCTGCCATCCTCAAGTTTGACTCCTGATAGGAAAGGATTCGGAGCAGACTTGTAGTCTGTCATGTGAAATATATCAAGGAGATCTCGTGCATACTTGGCCTGAGACAACTCAATGCCTGATGCATCCTAACTGATCTCGAGTCCAAGGAAGAAGTGTAGTTGACACATGTCCATCATAAAAAACCTATCATGTAGAATCCTCTTGACTGCAACAATCATTGAAGTCAAACAACTGATGATCAAAAAATCATCAACATACAAAACTGAGATTAGAACTGAATCAATTGTCTTGAGAATGTAGACATTTGGGTCTAATTTACAATGTACAGAGTTCTGTGACAATAAGTAGGAGTCCATCTTGGTATACCATGACCTCAAAGCCTGATTGAGGCCATAAAGGGACTTTTTCAGTCGACTGACCAAAGATGAGTCCTGCATAAATCCTTGGGGCTGCTCCATGTACATATCCTTATAGAGATCATCATGAAGAAATGAATTCTTCTCATCCATATGATGGACTTCCCATCCTTTGGTTGTCGCAATGGTAAGTTCCAATCATATGGAATCCATCTTCACTACTGGAGTGAAGGTCTCATCATAGTCAATACCATGAACCTGAAGGTCTCATCATAGTCAATACCATGAACCTACTAAAAGCCTTTGGCGATAAGCCTAGCTTTGTATCTGCTAATATGTCCATTCGCTACACTCTTGGTCCTGTCAGAAGTTTCCTCACAAAAGGAAGGGGAACCAGATCCCATGTCTGGGTCTCAAGGAGGGAGTTGTACTCCTCCTACATGGTGGATTCCCAAAAGGGATTTCCAACAGCCTCGCCATAAGGGCTAAAATCCCACCAGATGGATGTCGAGACCCCAACCAGGGGCAGAGACAAATCAAAAGTTTGCACCAGAGAGAGAGGAGGGTGCTCCAACAAAGACAACCCAACAGGCCTATACCCAAGGGGGTATTTCCCTTCTCACTATGATGTAGGCCTTGGAAGGCCCATGACATCACCTCTGTGACCCTGGACATCACCTAGTGTTTTGGACACTTATTATTTTTAATTAATTTATTTATTATTATCAATAAGATTATAAATAATATTTAATTGTGAGAGGGTTTTTGGGTGGATTACTTATTAATAGTCAATAAAATTACTTATAAATATATTATTTTCCTACATGGTGGATTCCCAAAAGGGATTTCCAACAGCCTCGCCATAAGGGCTAAAATCCCACCAGATGGATGTCGAGACCCCAACCAGGGGCAGAGACAAATCAAAAGTTTGCACCAGAGAGAGAGGAGGGTGCTCCAACAAAGACAACCCAATAGGCCTATACCCAAGGGGGTATTTCCCTTCTCACTATGATGTAGGCCTTGGAAGGCCCATGACATCACCTCTGTGACCCTGGACATCACCTAGTGTTTTGGACACTTATTATTTTTAATTAATTTATTTATTATTATCAATAAGATTATAAATAATATTTAATTGTGAGAGGGTTTTTGGGTGGATTACTTATTAATAGTCAATAAAATTACTTATAAATATATTATTTTTAATTATTTTATTTTATTATTATTAATGAAATTTGATTATATTTATATAATTGTAGATTATAAATAATATTTATTTAATGTGATTTATTTTACAAATATATTATTGTTTTATGTTTTTTTCTTCTTCCCAAGTGTTATTATTAAGTTTTTATTATTGTATATTTTAAATAAATAGCTATTATATAATTAAAAGGAGATATATCATTTCATTATAAATTGGAGCATGTGTATAAACACCCAATTAAATATAAAATGAAAAAGGTTAAACATTCTATGAATTTGTTTTCTGGAGGTTGTTTTCATCAAAATCTAGTTATGCAATCTTTATTTAAATAACAATTTGGATTGATGAAATTGTTGCTTTTAATGTAGAAATAGTCAAATGACCCTCCATGCTCTTTAAATAGAGATCATGGACCAATTGAGTGTTAGATCATAGATCAATGTAGTCATTATGATCGAGGAGAATATGAGTCATATGATCACTCTATGACGGTAACATATCATGACCGTCAGATCATCTAACTACAAATGCATACTAAAGAAAATTACTTTTACCTAACAACACATTAGACCAAGTTGATCTTAACTAAATCCTAAGTATCTAAATTTCCTAAAATCTTCCCTTAAGAACAACTTGGGATAGGGTTGAAGAATTTACAAAGGAAACACAATAGGATAAGAAAGGAGGCATTAGAGGCTATTCATCCTTAATGATAGTTTCCTAAACTCCTAACAAAGAACAAAGTTTGGAAAACTTCGATTCTGTATAAGTCTTTGTCAAAATGTCTGAAACATGATCTTCTGTAGGAAAAAATAACACTTCAATAACTTGATCATGAATGAGATTTTTGATGAAGTGCATGCGTAGCTCGATGTTTTTGTTATGTGGGTGTTGAATTTGATATTTGGCGAGCTTGATGACACTCTGATTGTCACACCAAATGGTGGTTGGATGCTAGTGTTGGAAGCCAAACTCTCAAAGGATCCGTCAAAGCCACAAGGATTCATTACTTGCATTAATTAGTGCTTGGTACTCTACTTCTACTGAAGAAATATCAATATCCTGTTGTTTCTTACAGGCCCAAATTACAAGTCTTGAACCAAGGATGAAAACATAACCAGTAGTAGAATTTCTATCTTCGGGGTTGTTGGCCTAATCCGAGTTAGCGAAACCAACCAATAAAGGATTCCCCCCTTGATTTATAATGTATCCCCAGCTTAATTGTACCCTATATATACCGAAGTATCCTTTTAGCTTCTTTCCAATGGATTTCATCGGGTGTTTGCATATACCAGGAAACATGGTTTAAAAGTTTAAGGTCACTACTAGTGAGGATAATATCGTCAACATAAAGAACGAGGATTATGATATGGCTTCCTACTTTCTTGGTATATACGTTATGATCATAATGACATCTAGAAAATCTAGTGTCATGAAGAAAGATGTCCATTTTGGCTATGAGGGAAAAGGTTTCATTATAGTCAATGCCTTCAACTTGAGAGAACCCTTTTTCAACTAAATGGGACTTGTGTCTTTCAACACTTCCATATGATGCATAATTAGTTCTGTACACCCATTTACATCTAATAACTTTTGTTCTTTTAGAAAGAGGTACAAGATCCCAAGTATCATTTTCCATTAAACAACGACACTCTTTAACTATTGTTTTATGCCAATTTGTATGACCTTAATCTTTTGCAAATGTCTCTAGATCACAATTCTCTAAAACTTGATCCAAAAGAGAAGAGGCTTGCTATAATCATGAACATGTTCGATAATGATCTAAAGGATCACCGAAAAGATCACCAATTGATTCTCGAGTTGAATGTGTTGAAATATTGTAACTTCAAAGAATATTCTAATTATATTTGAGTTATTATTTTATAGATAAAATCCCCTTTTGTGGATAAGTCAGGTCTTGTATAAGATCAAATCCACTTTTGAGGATTGGTCAAATTGTGTTTTTATAGTGGTATTTGTAAATTTGGCCCCTAGTAATTATAAAGTGGTTTTAGTCACTTCTAGGAGAAGTCAACTCAACCAATTGAAGAGACACAAACCTAGCGCCTTCTCACACTTGTATTTATATGTGATATTGGTGTCTCATTTACACACACACACTCACTCATATAGTGCGCATATATTGAAGGAATTTACAGTTGCAGGAGGAAGGATAAGAGAGGTGCATGCTCAATCTTCATGTATCTTTGGTGTTTTGGTCTTAGTCTAGGCATTGTATTGGCAATCTATTATTGAGGAATTTTTTGATGGGTTTTCTCCCCCATGAGTGTTTCCCAAGATAAAATGCTTCATACCTTGTGATTGTGTTTCTTTCATTGATCCTCTTTATACTATTGTTTTGGAAATGCATTGAATGTTCATGTAATTTGGAAATAACCTAATAACAACAATAAAAACTTGACATGGTATCAAAGCTTGACTGAATAGAGAATCTTTCACTAGGAATATAGACGTCACTATTATCGTACATGAAAATTAGGGATTTTCATTAAAGAGGAAATTTTCACAAAAAATCACCTTGGGAAGTGTGCCCTGCCCTAGCACATCTTTTGGCAGCTTGAGTGAACTTTTTCAGTTGCTAGATTATTCGAAAAGTCAAACCCTATATTTGATCAGTACCATATGTAAATGTGTTGAACCTACACAAAATAGATCTAGATAAAAAATAATACACACATTTGCAGAGAGAAATTGAGAAAGAAGAAGAAGGAGATAAAAGAATGAAATAATTCTCATTAATCGTTGTGAATAATGAATAATTTACACATGATATAATATTTATAACTCAATGAGTTCTCACTGGAGGAGAATGAATGCACCATAGTGGTGGTCTAGAGTGATCTGGACATACACCAGTAGTTACGAGAGTAAACTTGCACCTAGTCTAGTCTCTCAGGCAGTTACAGGAGTGAACTACCACCTAGCTAAGTTAACTAGTCAACTAGTCTTCAATTAACTGACTGAACAA
Organism: Picea abies; assembly: GCA_900067695.1. Classification (NCBI taxonomy): domain Eukaryota; kingdom Viridiplantae; phylum Streptophyta; class Pinopsida; order Pinales; family Pinaceae; genus Picea; species Picea abies. The sequence continues at coordinate 22,321 of CBVK0100154467.1, forward strand.
AGAGTAGTGAGGAGTTAACTTAGGAAATCAAGGGTAATGTGCCATTCTGGTGAATATCCCAAGGAAAGTGCGCATTAGCTGGTGATGATCCCAATGTTGCATGGTGATAAAACCAATGCAACATCTAAACTCAACTCAACTTAGTCAAACTGAAGTGTCAACTGAGAGAGAATATTCTCTAGTTGGAATATTCTCCCCTAAAATATAGGAGACTAGATAATGACTAATTATGAATAATAAAAAAGGAAAAACCTTAGGAAAAATAAATACTAGGTGTGTGTGAAGTAACTCCAACACCCCCCTCAACATCATTGTTATAAGCCTAATTTGCACCAGACATGCATACCTAGCATCAGGCCATCTTACTTGCTATCTTTGCCAAGCCATCACTGAAAAAATATTCTTAAAACCATTGTTTTGAAGGTGTACGTGCCCTACACCACTATTTCCCATGTACACACGCTTGCTGCACCACTACAGCTTGCGTACACTCACTAAAAATTGAGAAAAATGAAAATTGAAAAGGGATATGGGTTTCCAGGCCATTACTTAATCAATTGACTGCCCATAGCCAGTCACCCCAACCGTTACTATCTCTTTTGGCCTATAAGATAAGGTGTTGGGGCCCCATTTCAAGGGGAAGCACAAGAGCATAGAAAATCTACCCATTTCAATATTCCCCCTTTGCCCCAATATTTTGCAACCACATTGTGAGTTTGAGCCAGAATTCCTTCTTCCTCCTTTGCAAACCCTTATCATTTCCTTAGAGAGAACTGAAGAGGAGAAGAATACGTGGAATCAGTTGGTACATGGTGAAGAGGAGCCCAGGACCGAGTTCGAGGAGAATTTTTGGTCTCATGTTGTAAACGAATTTTGTGAGATTAATATAAAGAATTACTTTTTTCATCCCGCCAAATGATGTCTTCAATCTTCGTGATTTTGTTTACATGTATTGGTTATGATGTCTAACCCACTAATCCATATATAGAATGCATGCTTGTAGTTTCCTGTTTGTCTTTTGGTGAATGCAAGTCAGCCTTGGGAGGAGACTTGCAGTCGAGAAACAGTCAAGCGCAAAGGGATCTACACCGGACACAAAGTTTAAGGTATGCCTACTGGATCCCTATATTTTGTCTTTTATGTATGATTGTGGGGTAATGATGGGATAATTGTTAAAAAGTAGGAGACTTTAGATAGTTAGCAATGCCTACACTTTAGAACCTTGGTGTAGTCCATAGAGGGTTTTTCTCGCTATATTAGAATTGGCAACCATACTGGGGAAATCTCTAGGATTTTTAGGGGATATTTTTGGGTGATTTAATTGGTTTAACTTCCTTTTTTGAGTTTCTATAAGTGTCTAAGTCTTTAATGGATTCTGGTCTTCCATATCAGTGCTCCTTGCCTTGTTAGGTTGATTGTTGTTTTCCTTTTTTAGGAATTTACAGAGGTGTACGCGGCCTGTAGTGGGTCTACACGCGTACATACGCACCCTACCTTTGGACAACCCACGTACATATGCAGGCTGTTGAAGTGTCAGTTGTGTGCCTGTGTCAGGAAAATCTTTTTCCAATAACAGGCAGTCATCCTCTTCCCTGATTGAAGTCTAACTTCTTAGGGGTTTCTTGAGTTAGTACTGGTCTCTGTAGTTACAGTATTTAAGCCTAGGTTTGATGTCAGTTTTCTTGTCTTTAAAAAAAATAAAATTCTTGTGTTTCCTAGCTTTTTAAACTTATTTTTAGCTTGAAAATTTAAGAAAAATGAGTTTCATTTTTAAACTTATTTTTAGCTTGGTCTCTGTCATGAGGGGAGGGCATGAATCGTGTATTCATCAGTTTCTTTTAGAATCTTTTGTTATTCCTTCTTTGATTGGAAGAAAATGTAAAAAAAAACTTATCTTTTTAGGTCTCTTTCTTTCTTGGCATTTGATTCGCATTGTTATTTGAAAAAAAAAAAAGATTAGCATAGCATTGTGTTTTCTTCTAATTTTAAAAGAATTTCAAAAGATAATAAGAAAGATAATCGTTATTTGCTAGTGTTCTTATCTTTTCTTTTTTCTGCAAGAGTCTTAACAACATTAGTTTCACTACCACACCTTTTGAGTAAATCGAGCCTAAAAAATAATTCTAATTAAAAATAACTCGACTTTTTATGTTTGTAGGGTCAACCAACTAGTTTAGGGTTAGGGCCTTGAATTAGGTTGGAGAGGAAACTCTTCAAGGCCATTAATTCAAACATTGGATTCTGTGTTAGGGAGTGTAGAATTCTAGTAACATGAAAATTATCCGGGACTCACCTCTAAAATAGGGGCTAAACACGAGGTCACATGCGGAAAGGTAGCGAAGATAACCCCTCCAAAGTTGGACCAATCGTAGTGGAGGACACATATAGAGGACTTGTCTTGGGATTATGTTGATCACATTTGCTATGGAGCTTCATGGGTCTCGAATCCATTCAAGGTTCTCAGTCATCTTCTAGAACACTTTATTTCGATACCCTCCATAGGTTTCGGGCTTGATACCCTGCTCATTGCAGTCCACCAGACTGTCGACTATACCCACCTGGTAGTTATTCATGAGCTAAACCTAGTTGCCTATACATTAGGGAATTACACAGGTGATTGTGGGGGTATACCACGGTACCTAGGATAGACATCAGGCCGCACTTTGCATAATATACCCAGAGGGTGCTTATGTATTTGAGTTTCACTTGCACTGGTAAGTTGCTCTAGTGTTGGTTGGTGTAACTATTATTCCAACTTGTTAGTCGTTTGCTTGATTTTCCTTTAGGAATTTTTAGCATGTGCTCTGTGCTCCCTAGTTTTCCATAGTGATTTAGTCAGTCATTTCTTTGGGTCTTTGACCTAGGGTGGTAGACTTCCCACTCCGTTGGTCATGAGGAATTTTCAGTCTTCCGCTTAGAAACATGGAGCTGCCTTTTTATAGGCATTGTTTTGATAACACTGGTTCTTCAGAGTCAGTGTGTAAGACTTTTAAGGATTTGAATGATCCTGGAAGGGGAGAACCTATGAATAATAGCTTCATGGCTAAAGTTCCCAATGATACCAACCAAGGAACCCATTCGCAAGGGGATTCTTGTGCTTTTCCTTTCTTCAAAAAAGTTGGTGTCCCTTTGATGGCCACTTTGTACATTCCTGGGTTGAATGTGGGATTACCGGTTTGGTTGGGTACCATTCCAAATGTCCCAAATGCTCTTGACGCTTCCTAGTTAATCAGTTTATGTCATGGGCACAATGTTGATGTTCCTTCATCAACAAAGTCTTCTCCTCCTCCTTCTCCCACCTCTGGTGAAAGTACGATTACTAGTAACCGAAATTCTAAATGAAATAGAAAGAGGAATAATAGGAAGAAGAAATCACCAACCTTTGCAAGTCATGTTGAAGACCATCACCCAACCCCTGCAAGTCATGTCGGGGGAAAAATTCTAGTCCCTGCTAGTCATATTGGCAATAGGTCTATAGCCTCTGCGAGTCATGTTATCGACCCATCACCGACCTCTGCAAGTCATGTTGGAGATGTGAAACCAACCAATGCTAGTCATGCTGGGGCCATTTATTTTGTTGAGAAACCTAGATGGATAGGATGTAATCCTAAGTTACCTTGTAAGATTTGCAAGGGAGATCACCTTACTCATTTGTGCCCTGGCATTCCAGAGGTAAAAATATTGTGTTCCTTGTCTGCAAGATCTTCTAATTCTGAATCTTCTGAGGTTTCATCACAGTCCATTCAACCATTGGTTGAGAAAGTGGTCATGCCGATGCAATCATCAGTTGATCCCACTCCTCTTTTGGGGGGTGAGGTGTCTTTAGACCATGTAGTCTCCTAGCCTATACAACCATTGGTTGAGAAAGTGGTCATTTCGATGTAGTCATCGAATGATCCCACTCCTCTTTTGAGGGGTGAGGTGCCTTTAGACCTTGTAGTCTCACAACCTATTCAACCATTGGTTGAGAAAGTGGTCATGCCGATGTAGTCTTCTATTGATCCCACTCTTCTCTTAGAGAGTCATGTGTCTACCAACTATGTTTTTAGCATTTCCAATTCAGTACTTTCATAACAAGGGGGCATTCTGCTCATTCTGAGCACACCCCCTCCAAGCCCTAGGATGGTTTCCTTTGATTGGAATGATCTTATTGAGCCTCGTCTTCCTTCTTATGCACCTTTTCAAATAAGGGTTGAATTTAATTCAACAAATATTTATCGATGTATTGTGGATGAAGGAGCCTCTACAAGTATTTTATCCTCCTCGGTTTGGAAAGTCTTGGGATCTCCTGATCTTATGTCTGCTTCGCATGAGATGTTGGCTTTTGAAATATGTCCTAGTGAATATTTGGGGGTTCTTCCTCAGTTACCTATCTCGTTAGGTGGGAAGGTTGTCCTTGTTGATGTTATAGTGGTGCAAGGCCTGTTGGATTTCAATATGTTTCTAGAGCGTGATTATGTATATGCTATGAACGTTGTGGTGTCTACACTCTTCCGGGTTGTGCATTTCCCTCACAATGGAAGCATTGTCACTATCGACCAACTCTCATATGATAATCACCATCCTAATTCAGCATTATCTCAAGCTTCCCCTTTATAAGTTCCTAGTGTTCTTGTAGAATCTACCTCGCCATGGGTTAATTATGTGACATCTTATCCTCGATGTTCAATTGCTTCTAAGCAGGAACCTGTGCAATCATGTTTTACTTCTCAAGACTTCATCTCAACAATTGATCCATTGGTTTATCCAATGTGGGCATGGGATCCCTTGCTTCCCCCTCTTAGTCCAAGTGATCTTGAGTCTCCTTCTAAGTCAAATCTCGTTGTTTGTAGATCCTCAAGCCCTAGTGCTTGTGATTCTTTGTTGATAAACTCTAGCAGTCCTGGCCAGAGCCTCCATTTTCATATGGAATATAGTCAGTTTACTTCACCCTTTGGGACTGTTGACCCTTGTTTTCATGATTTCTTGGATTTTGAGTTGCCTTCAGATGAGGATATCCTTGAATCCATGACTACAGTTTCTATACCGTGGGAGGAATTACATTGTGGTTTGTGTTTTGTTCCCTTTTGGGAGACTTTCCAAGTTGACCATCGAAGAGACTCTTGGTCTGAGTCTAGAAGTGGGATCTACCTGAACCATTCTCATACATGAGTCGTAGCCTCCTTGGGTCTTATTTTAAGCCCTTTTTAGACCCTCTAAACATGAAAAGATTGTCGAGCCATCTTGTTTCCCTTCACACTTTGTTAGAAAAATAGGACTGCAGAGAAATAAAATAAAACAAATGCAGAAACAAAACACAGAAGACACACAATACAAGAGAGACATAGATTTATGTGGTTCACCCAGTGTGGGCTACGTCCACCAGAGAAATTCCCAGGTCCTTACTTTATTATTATCCAGCAAATGAAGGGATACAACCTACAGCAAAACCCGCTATAACTTCCTCTTCTTTCTCTCACAGTCTCCTCTCTCAGAATACATTATTCACCATCATCCATAGCTGCAATACATTTCCCTCATAAAAGAGGGTTTCCTTCTAGGGAAAAAACCCTAACATAATCTCTACCGTTAGATCTGTGACCTTATAATGAACGGTCCAGATTTACAATGAAATTACAATATACTTTT
>CBVK0100154468.1:0-27948 GCA_900067695.1 Picea abies
TGACAACCTTGATCATCTACGTCATCTCTGCTGTAGCCATATTTCCAACAGATCCCTAGTTCGCATAGGTGATGAATCTTGGTGTCGTGCAATGCATCTTCTTGAGCTCATGTGCAATGCTGACTTATTACGTGTGCACAATATGCAAAATCTTAGCGTGCCAACACATCGCTTCATTAGGAACATCTTTGGATTTGGCACCAAGTTCTACAAACTCTTGAATCAAGCTTTCATCTTCACCTATTTTTTGAAAGACTTCAACTATAGTTGAAAATAACTCATCATTATGAGAACGACCATCCCTTTATATAACAAGTGGAAAAACATTCTCCTTATCCCCCTATATAGGTGCACACAATTTTTAACAATTTGCTTCAACAATTTCTTTGGTTTGAATTCATATTTTTTAGGATCCTTGAATGTGAGAGTTCTCCATTAAGGGCCCACCAATTGTGACAAGGAATAGTTTATCATATTAGCTACCCTTTCAACCAATTGTGGAAGGAGAAATGACATTGTAATTATGGAATATATGTGATTCAGGAGAATCCAGAATGCTCATAGAGGTCCAGAAGGATCCAAAATGCTCACAGAGGTCTAGGAGGATTCAAAAATGCTCAAAATTTGATAATATCAAATGCTTTAAAAAAGGAATTCATTGCATAGAGATCGATGATAAATTTCCAATGGCACAAAAATCTCCTCAAACAGAGTTCGTATGCAAAAGTTCTGGTCGGTCAAAGTTCAAGTCAATAGGGTAAAAAGTCAAAGTCAAGGTGACACGTGTCACCACTAGAAGAGTGACACGTGGCATTCGTATGTCTGACTGAGTAGGTGATATGGTGATCATATAGTTCAAGTGGTCCAATTGGTATCTGAAACTTGGCACATGTAGACCAATAAGAGACTGGCACGTGGTAGTCTCCCATTGGCCTTCTATGGTTAATGTTTATCAAACGTATAGGCTCCGATAGGGGTCGAATCCATGACCTCCTATAACTCTACACAAGCATCCATTGCCATTACACCATCAAATTAGTTCTTACCTATGTATGGCATTAATATTATTTAAAGTGTCAAATTGTATTAATTGGTTTTAAAAGGACGAGGGGTGGACCCCCGGACGTTATCATATGTATGTTTAACATTCCAAACCATATCGTATGTTGTTGCATATTTCAACCAACCAACATATATTAGTGTAGGAGGTTAAAACAATTAACATATAGTTTCAACAAATTCCATAATATATGGCATGGTCGACAGGGTTCGACCCTGTGAACCGCCATATATTATGCTAACACCCTCACCTTTACGCCAAGGGTGCCTCCTATTATGGGGGCCCAACAATATCACATTTAATGTTTGTCAAAGTTGCAGATGGAGGTTAGGTCCCGCGCCCTATTTAACCAGTGCGTGGATCAAGGCATGGGTACAAATGACAAAAGAGTATGGATTTAGGTCTCGAAGTTCATGCCAAGGGTATCAATACTTTGGGATTGCATTGTAATGCATGACAAAGGGTTCCTTAATGGAATTATATGAAGTTTATACTCATTTTTCTCGAAATTTCACAAGGAATTTGATGGTGCAGTCTATTTCTAAGTTTGAGAAATGAGTTAAAATGTCATTGTAAAAACACAAGCATTTGAGCATTAATAAAGTGGTCTCTATTGGAAGCGGACTCGTAGATGTATCCTAAATTGGGTGAACTCCTTTAACAAACTTGTGTATGTGGCATATTATTGTTGTTCTATTTTTACTCCTTTAACAAACTTGTGTATGTGGCATATTATTGTTGTTCTATTTTTTCTCAATTATTTTGCAAGTTACTTGTCATTGAAGTGGATTTGGATAGATACGTAAATTCACATGTATTATGAAATCAGTCAAACAATCATTATTACTTAGAAATCAAGTTAGATGTTTATGTGAATTAAATAATAATTAGCATCTAAGGATTTTTTGGATCAATTTGGTATTAGAGATAAAGTTTTGACAAGTGTTTGCAAGTGAATGCTTACGAGATCCAGATTCAAGCTTGGTAAAGGAAAGCTTGCAAGTTATAAGCCAAAGATTCAAAGGATATTTTGAAAGGAAAAGATGGCTTCTGAAGGAAAGGAAGGAGAATATACTCCCATGAGACATGAGGAAGTTATGAATACACTCCATTCAATGATGGAAATAATAGATGATTTATATCGAGTAATTCACAAGAATGGCGACTGAGAATCTTCGGTAAAAATTGAAGGAGGAGGTGAAGGTGGTGGACCTGCAGAACTCTCTTCACCATCATCCTCATCATCATCTACCAATGGAGCAAGTGAACATTCTTCTCATAAGAATAATCCCTATAATAATTCTTCTTGTTCTCATACTCATAATTTTCCTTTATTGAAATTAGATGTCAAGTTCAAATTGCCAATTTATGATGGAGAATTGAATGCAGAAAAGTTGGAAAATTGGATCAAGTAGATAGAGGTATATTGTAGGGTACAAAAGATCATGTAAAATATTGCAAAGATACAACTGAATACTCTTTGTTAGGGTTACACAACCTTGATATGGTGGGAGAGTAAGATACAAGTTGATCTCGTTCAATAGGGTAAAGTAATTTCTTCCTGGGATGAATTTACTGTTGCAATTAGAAAACAATTTTATCCATTGGCTTATATGCAAACTACAATTATGGAATAGAAACATCTTTGACAAGGAAAAGGGGAAAATGTCCAAGTATATACACAAGAATTTAAGAAGAAAGTTTTATCTTTAGGTATTCCGTCATATACTCGTGAAACTCTTCTAAAGTATATTGGTGGCATGGAATCCTATCTTGAACACACTATCTTGATTTTTAACCCTACTAACATTAATGAAGTGTCAATACAAGCTACTCATCTAAAGGATAGTAAGGGAAAGAATGTGATTGAAGATAAGAAGCCGCACAAGTTCGAAAAGAAATCGAAAAAAAAATGGAAGAGTAAGAAGTCGACTACGGTAAAGAAAGCTGAAGAAAAACCTACATGTTCTCATTGTAGGAGAAAAGGACATGAGAAAGCACGGTGTTGGAAGCTGCATCCAAAATTGAGACCAAAAAATTTCCAGGATAAGGGGAAACAAAATACTGTTGTATCATCTCGACAGGATCTAGGATCTGATTCAGGGGATGAATCTAAGATCATGGAAATAGGAAGAAAAGGTATATCTACTAATAAATCTAATTCCTTAGTTCAATCTGCTAAATTGGAAAGTGTTATTGATCAAAAGAAAAGAAGCAATCTTTTTTATGTGAGGGTTGTAGTAAAGAATACAAATTTAGATACTTCGTTTGACAGTGGATCTCAACTTAACTTAATATCTGAAGGAATTGTTAAGAAGCTAGGTTTAAAGAAAACACCTCTTAGAAAACCATATCCATTAGGTTGGGTGTGTGACGATGCTAAGTTGCAGGTGACGAAGCAGTGTAAGATCATATTTACAATTATAGCTAAGTTCTTTGATGAGGTTGAGTTAGATGTTTTACCTCTTGACATTTGCGGCATTGTCTTGGGTAGTCCATATCTATTTGACATGAAAGCTATATTTTATCGTGAAGAGAATAAATATTACCATTTTAAGGATGGGATTGAATTCATTGTCATAGCTCATCGTATTAAAACTAATGTTTCTTTAGTGAGCACAAGACAATTGAAGAGACTCGTGAATGCGAGTAAATATTTTGTTCTCATGATAGTGAAACAAAAAGAAGAAGATATATCTGATGCTTTGTTAGGTTGTGATCTAGGTCATAAACAAGAGTTGGTCAAAATCATATCTAACTATGATGAGTTTTTTCAGGAACCTGCAGGGTTTCCTCCTAACAGGGAGGTTGAACATGAAATCTACTTGTAGCAACATGGTCCTATTTCTAACATTGGTATGTATAGGTCATTAGTACTAGAGAATGCAGAGATAAAGAAGCAAGTTCAGGAATTGCTCAATAAAGGAATCATAAGGCCAAGTTCCTCTATGTGTGGATCTCCTATTGTATTAGTTCTTAAGAAAGACAGTATGTGGAGGATGTGTATTGACTTTCAAGCATTGAACAATATTACGGTAAAAAAAATATATCCTCTTCCTAGAATTGATGATTTATTGGATCAGTTAAAGAATGTTTTTTATTTCACTAGGCTACACTTGAGAAGTGGTTACCATCAAATCATATTTGCATAAAGTGATATATGGAAAATTGCTTTCAAGACAAAGTAGGGATTGTTTGAATGGTTGGCTATGCCATTTGGTTTATGCAATGCACCTGCGACATTTACGAGGGTAATGAATGATGTGTTCAAACCTTACATAGATGAATTTGTCATTGTCTACTTAGATGATATTTTGATCTTTAGTCGAACATGGGAAGATCATATAATGCATGTCAAGACAATCTTTGAACTCTTGAAGAAGGAGAAGTTGTATATCAAGATGTCTAAATGTGATTTTGGAAAACTTATCTGGTATATTTGGGTTACATTGTAGGGAATGGTCAGTTAAATATAGAGCCTGCAAAAGTAGAAATTATTGTAAAATGGCCCAAGACAAATACTGCCACAAAATTCAAGGGCTTCTTAGGAGTAGTACAATACTGGAGGAAATTCATTGCTAATTTCTCTTTCATAGTAGCTCCTATGCATGCATTAGCAAGTGTAAAACATGTTTTTCAATGGGGAGGCAAGCAACATAAATCCTACAAGACATTGAAGGAAAAGACAAGCACCACACCATTTTTGGCTTTTCCATATCTACAACACCCATTTGAGATTCAAACCAATGAAAGTGGATATGTCATGGGAGCAATTTTGATGTAACAAGGTAAACCTATATGTTATCATTCTGAAACCTTTACTCAAACAATAATTAACTATCCAACATATGATAAGGAACTGTATGCGTTGGTTAAAAGTGTTAAGAAGTGGAAGCATTAATTAATGGGAAAGGAGACAATAATTCATACGGATCATCAACCATTACAGTATTTGCAGTCATAGACCAAGCTACAATAGTCATGACATTTCAGGTGGATGGGTTTCTTACAACAATTTCATTTTGTAATCAAGTATAAGAAAGGTATTCATAACAAGGTTGCAGACATGTTGTCAAGACCAGTGATTAATACATCTATAATACTAAGGTATAATCCCTTAGCTCATGAAAGTTATGTTGAACAATATACAAGGGATGATAATTTTAAGGATGTATATATGGCTTTAATTCATGGAAATTAGCAGTTATATTATCATGTGCATGACAATTTTTTATATCAGCTTGGAAAGCTTTGTATACCTAAGGATGAAGGAGTAAATGTAATTAGAGAAGCTCATACATCTCTCATTTCTGGTCATTTTGGGTTGGTAAGACAATAGCACAATTACAAAGATATTGTTATTGGTCTTGAATGAATGAGAGAGTTTCCAATTATATAAAAGGGTGTGTTATGTGTGCCACAAGAAAACCTAGCAATCAAAATTTGGGATTATATACACCACTTCTAGTACCTTCTCAACCATGGGAAAGTATCTCCATGGATTTTTTAGGGGGGTTGCCAATTTCCAGAACAGGTCATGAATATTTATATGTTGTCATGGATAGATTTAGTAAGATGTGTGTTTCAATGTCATGCAAGAAACATGACACAACTGAACAAACAACACATATGTTCTTTGTTAATGTATGGGTTCATTTTGGGTTGCCTAGATTTATTATATCAGATCGAGACTCTCACTTTTTGGGGAATTTTTGGTCTCATTTATGGGAGCTGATGGACACTAAGTTAAAGAAGAGCACAACTTTTCATCTATAGTTAGATGGACATACAGAGGTGGTAAATAGAACAATGGTACATTTACTTCGAGGATACTGCCGCAAACATCCTAATTTATGGGATGAACAATTACCTTATGTACAACATGCTTATAATCATGCCATGCACTCTTCTACTTAGAGAACTCCTTTTGAAGTATGCTTGGGGTACTTGCCTAAATTACCTATGGATTTTTCTTTTTAAGAATCAAGTAAAGAAGATATATAAGATGATATAGATAAAGCTAAGAGGTTCATTCAAAGGATCCAATAGGTACATCAATTAGTACATGAACAATTGGAGAAGAGCCAAGCCATATATAAGGCTAGGCATGACAAACATTGGGTTGATCATTAGTTTCAAGTTGGTGATCAAGTATGTTTACATATCAGCGAGGATAGAATGAGGGGTGAAGGTAAAAATATTTGACCAATCTGATATGGTCCATTCAAGATCTTGGAAAATATTGGTACTAATGCCTTTCGTTTTATGGTCCATTCAAGATCTTGGAAAATATTGGTACTAATGCCTTTCGTTTAGATCTATCATCCTACATGCAAATGTATTCAGTGGTAAATGTTGAGAATTTGAAATTTTATGAGCCTCCTATGATTATGGATGAAGATGAAAGTATTCAGGTTCTGGCAGTTGATGATTTTTATCCAGAGTACTTAGACAAGCTACAAGAAGATGTTATTATTGATAGAAGAATCAAGGCTTCACAATGAGGTGATGCAGAATACATTCGAGTTGGTCTTAAAGGGGTAAAACCAAGCAAAGAAAAGTGGATTGAGATCAGAAGGGTGAGCGAGATTTACCCTCACTTATTTGTTGAGTAATTAAAAATTTTGGTGGTCCTAAAGACTTCCAATGGGGAGGAATGATCCAAGAGGATCCAAAATGCTCACAGAGGTTCAGAAGGATCCTGAATGCTCATAGAGGTCCAAGAGGATTTAAAAATTTTCAAAACTTTATCATCTCAACTTCTCTCGAAAATGAATTCATTGTGTATATCTTAGTGATAGCTTTCCAATGGCACAAAAATCACCTCAAATGGAGTTTGTATGCAAAAGTTATGGTTGTTCAAAGTTCAAGAAAAAAGTCAAAGTCAAGGTGACATGTGTCACCACTAGAAGGGTGACACGTGGCATTTGTAGTTTGACTAGGCAGGTGATATGGACATCATATAGTTTAAGTGGTCCAATTGGTATAGGAAACGTGGCATAGGTAGACCAATAAGAGACTGCCATGTGGCAATCTTCCATTGTCCTTTTATGGTTAATGTTTATCAAATGTATAGGGGCCAATGAGGGTCAAACCTGTGACCTCCTATAACTCTACACAAGCATCCATTTCCATTACACCATCAAATTAGTTCCTACCTATGTATTTTATAAATATTATTTAAAGTGTCAAATTGTATTAATTGGGGTTTAAAAGGCCGAGTGGCGGACCCCCTGACCTTATCATATGTATATTTAACATTGCAAACCATATTGTATGTTGCTGCATATTTCAACCAACCAACATATATTCGTGTAGGATGTTAAAACAATTAACATATAGTTTCAATGGATGCCATAATATATGGTGTGGTCGACGGGGTTTAATATATGGTGTGGTCAATGGGGTTTGACCCCGTGACCCACCATATATTATGTTAACGCCCTCATCGTTATGCCAAGGGTGCCTCCTATTACGGGGGCCCAACAATATCACATTTAATGTTTTCCAAAGTTGCGGATGGAGGTTAGGGCCCGTGCCCTATTTAACCAATGTGTGGATCGAGGTAGGGTACACATGATAGAAGAGTATGGATATAGGTCTTGAAGTTCATGCCAAGGGTATCAAGACTTTGGGATTGCATTGTAATGCATGCCAAAGGGTTCTTTAATGGAATTATACGAAGTTTATACTCATTTTTCTCAAAATTTCGTAAGGAATTTGATGGTGCAGTCTGTTTCTAAGTTTGAGCAACGAGTTAAAAGGTCATTTTAAAAACAAAATCATTTGAGCATTAATAAAGTTGTCTCAATTGGAAGCGGACCCAGAGACATAGCCCAAATTGGGTGAACTTCGTTAACAAACTTGTGTATGTGGCATATTATTGTTGTTCTATTTTTGCTCAATTATTTTGCAAGTTATTTATCATCGAAGTGGATTTGGATAGATAAGTACATTTACGTGTATTATGAAATCAGTCAAATGATCATTATTATTTCGAAATAAAGTTAGATGTTTATGTGAATTAAATAATAATTAGCATATAAGGATTTTTCGGATCAATGTGTAAGCCAACATCCACATTTTCCAAGCCTTCTCTCCATTCCATCATTTCTAGGACTTCATCCAACATTCTTGATAACTTCTTGACCTCCTTTTCCTAGTTCGATGAATAAATGGTTAAGCAATGAATGCTTGGCCTCATGTAATTGACAATGAACAACCGATTTTGGAATAGTATTCCTTAGATAGCCAAATACCATGCTCACAAATTCCAATACATTGTTTCCAATTATGTGAAGATAAGTCTCATTATATCAATCAAATACTAATTATGATGGATTTCCAACCTTTTCCAGATATTGAGGAAGTTTATGGAAAAACCAACAACTAGGTTGCTACATTACATTTCCACAAGTTTCAATGCTGATTTTCGGCTCCCATATTGTAATTGTTCAAGGGAATTAATGGCTACATTTCCAACCTCAATGTAGAGAGATGGGAATTTCTTGAGTTTCATTATCTCATTCACTGCTTTATGAGCAATATCCTTGAGTACATAATATATTGCATCAACAATGGCCTCAATAGGACCCGTGATAGTGCTTAAGGAAGTTTCAATTAGATGTTTGTATCCTTTATTAGGGGTCATCGAATGAGGTTGATAAACATCCACCTCTGTAATGCACTTCCTCACATTTTTCATTGAAAGGTGCTTCTCAAATGATATCCTTGTAAGAGTCGCACGAAGTTGATTATCAAATACATTGTAAATTCTATCACCACCTGGACACACTCCATCAAGGTGATCTTTGAATATTTGGTCGAAAGTCTGACAAATATCCAAAATCACATACAATTTATCTCCAACGTCTGTAGAAATTGACTTTCTAATATGAATCAAATCTGCTTCGATTTCAACAATAGTTTTGATGATAAGTGATTGAATGCTTGGGATGTGCGATTTAATTATAGTTTCAAGATGCTTTGAGATCATCTTTGTAAGATGTTCTGATCCCATTCTATGTTATAAATTCTTACAGTCTAAATTATTTGCAAAATATTCCCATGTTTTCCGTCATGCAACAACTATGTCTACACTTTTATTGATGTTTGTTTGAGAGTGATTCACAACACCAACTTGATTCCAATAGGTGTGGTGGATCCTTCCTCTAATTATTTGTTGATCTCCTCTAGTTTCCTTTCCCCTCTCTTCTTTGGAAGAATTTCCATATGATTCCCAGGTCCACCAACCATTTTCTCTACAAATATTGCATGAACATGATAAGAGGTTACAATAAAACTGTATTTGCCTTTCGAGTTTGTACAATCATCATTACTAGTACACCCAACTTTAAGAGCCTCATCACTATCATTATTATTATTAGTAGTATGCCCCCTTACTCCTTGTCTTGTGGATTGATTGTTCCATTGAATCTCAAGAATCTGGGTAGATTGTTGAGTAGAGGATGTCATGGTATCCATATGGGTCATGCTTGTTAAATATTCTTGATCTTTTTTAATGATCATATAACCAATACATGATTGTGGATCCACACGAAAGGGAACTTTTGCAAATTACCGATTGCATGACTACCTCTACCTGTTGTTATATTAGCATGGTGATGTGTGTTATCATACTTTTTGGTGGAAATACTACAACATGCTTTTTTTGAGCTATTACTACTTTGGTTGATCAAAAGGGGTGTAGCATTAGAGTTATGAGCACTTGTACCCTTACTTGGAATTGGAATTGGAATGAATTCCCCTTGGAATGAAATGTCTCATACATCTTCCATAACTACTCTTCATGTAAATCATATTCATCTTCATTGGGAAACCCCCCTATGAATTTTGATGGCTTAAACTTTCCAACATTTCTTTAAATACTACCTTGGGTTCCATAAGACTGTGCTAAATATTTTCAACATTTGATTCATAAAACACTTTTTGGCCACGAATGACTCTGATACGAATTGAAGTGAACCCAATTATATAAATATATATTTTATTATTCATTTCCATATTCTTGAGATACAATGGATGTGTATAAATACACACAAGGTTTGATAAGTGATGTCCTTTATGAAAATGTATTACTATTATTAATTACAATATACTAAAATAGAATATGACTACTTGTACAACATAGTTGATTATACATTATTTAATAACAGTAATATACTTTAGGTATATTACACTTCTCACTCTTGTAATATTATATGGTTGTGAAGTTTGGGGATGCAGTACCTTTAGAGAATCATGGAGAAAGATAGAGTAGATCCAAAATAATTTTATAACTTATAATCTCAAAATTAAAGGCAATACACCCTATCCCATCCTCCTCATAGAAGTGAGCCTTTCTTCCATTGAGATCACAACTATGACTATGTACCTAATGTACAAGAACACGATAAACACATGGAACACAGGAGGTTTCTCAAAATTTCTTCCAACTCTAGCCAAAACCACTTGTGGCTCAAGTGGGATGGCTTAAAGATGCCAAATCTTGGCTAGATCATTGGGGAATAAGGAAGAAGTCATCCTGTAGAATAATGAAACTATTAAAAATATTATTACATCTAAATTCAAGGAGAAATTGTGATGCGATAAAGATTTAGAGGATAAAATAAAATAACTATAAGGAGGTGATCAACCCTAATCTAGAAGATGAAAAGTATCTTTTTGTTTTGGCTAGCGCAAAGAAGAAAAACAACATTGCCAAGATTAGAACAAACTCTCATGAGCTCCATAGTGAAATTAGACGTTGGATGATTCCAAAAATGTTTTGGGTTGAAAGAATCCACCATCTTTGTGACACTAAGAGGGTTGAAGATGAAAATCATTTTTTCTTAGAATATCATGCATATACCCATATTATATAAACAATTTCAAAATATCTATCACAATACTTTCCTAACCTTCTAACTCATCAAAACTATGGTGATTGAACGCTTCTCTTGCTACCTTTTGAGCACATAAATAAAATTTTAAAGAAATCAAAGTAATTTCTTACTTTTATTAAGGTGCAATAGACCATCATCATCACTTTTGACTAGAAAATGTGGAAATACATATGTAAGAGCCACATCTTTCTCGATAACATTGACTTGGATCTCTTTGTGCTTTTGCAATGTTTTGATCCAATGTATTGGTGGTATTCCATTGTTCTTGACGGACATAGGACTAAAACCATTTGAGTACAAATTCTTGATGACATATTTGGGTTCAATAGATTGCATTCTTGTTAATGCTACCTTCATAACAATTAGAAGAATGACACATGTTTAACATTCAAAGGTCATGCATCTTTTTGAAGCATTGTTTATGCTTGGGTAGCTTATCCTATTCATATAACCAGAGTGGCAACATTCTACCGGGCAACAACAACAAACATCACCTTTACACATTGAAACCTATTCTCAAAACTGGTTGCATATTAATTTTGTCACACAAGAGAACTTTGAGGGTTCTTATCCTTCATTTTAATGTCTAATTAACAAGGAATGAAAGTTATGAAACCAAAATAATATGTAGTTATGAAAGTTTTAAAAAGAGTCACCACCTTAAATGTCACCTTCAAGATAATTAGATTTCTATGCCATGTGGTATATTTTTGAAATGTAATTATTATTACATTTAATGTGAAGGCATCATTTTGGGAGCAACACCCCTAGGGACTTGCTTGCAAAACCTATGGTCCAAGAACATCTTTCCCCATTATTTTCATAAATTTGCCCACTAGTTCTCTCATCCACATTTTATTTCATTCTTCATAAATTGGGTATGCGAAATTGGGTCACATACATATCCATAGCTAAGTCTAGAGCTGATCCCCTATACACAGAGTTAGAGTCGGTTGCCTATGGCATCTATAATAGCCTTTGCAAATTCAATGAATATTTGCAACCCTTAGGAACATAGTTCAAGGAAATTTTTTCATCATAGAAATACTTCCCACCTCATGAAAGGCTTATGAGAGTTGTTATACTATCATATGAAAAGCTACACAATGAATAATTTACTAAGAAACTTTTACTTTGAATTTATATAGGGGCATGAGGACAACATAGTCTGGTTAGATTATATGGGGAACATGACAGGGTGGATGAATTGGATCCATAGATTTTCAAATCCAAGACTCAATTCTCCACGTCATAGGGTACTTTGTACATAGTTCAAACTAGCTTGAAATGCCAAATCTATTCATCCTTTCAGGTCACATGGGGGCATGAGGATGATCAAGGGTAGTTAGGTCACATGAGGACATGGGGATGATAGAGAGAAGTCGGGTCGCATGGGGAGCATAGTGGGATGGATGAGTCAGATGCTGGGATTTCTGAATCCAAGCCTCAGTTCTCCATGTCATTCTAAATTGGCTTAAAAAAACTATCAAACGTTTTGTAATTTTGCAACAATTAAATGTAGGAAAGTTGTTACAGGAAATATAACTTTCAACACTACTTCACAAGTCCACCGCGTTTCACTCTCTATTCATCCTTTCCATGTATTCATTCTCTTGGGTTAGATGGGGGCATGGGGATGATAGGGACCAATTAGGTCAATTGAGGATTGTGACAGGGTGGATACACCAACTTCATGGATTTGCAAATCCAATATTCAGTTCTCCATGCCCCAAGGTAATTTGCACATGGTTCAAATCAGTTTGGAATTCCCAATATAGGGACCAATTAGGTCAATTGAGGATTGTGACGGGGTGGATACACCAACTTCATGGATTTGCAAATCCAATAGTCAATTCTCCAAGCCCCAAGGTAATTTGCACATGGTTCAAATCAGCTTGGAATTCCCAATCTATTCATCCTTTCAAGTCACACAGGGACACGAGGGCAGAGAGGAGTCAGGTCACACGAGAAACGTAACAGGGTAGATGAGTTGGATGCATGAATTTCGAAATTCAAGCTTCAATTCTCCATATCACAGTAATTTGACTTAAAAAGAACTACAAAACTTTCAATAATTTTGAAACAACTCAATGTGGGAAAGTTGTTATAAGAAATATAACTTTAATCACTACACAAATAAAACTATTATAGCTATTTATTCATAACAATAGACAATAACAAAAAATAATTACATGCTCAAATATATTGCATTAAAAAAAACCTACCCTAATTTCTTTCTATGTTCCATTACACTTTCTTTTTTAATCTAGTAGTATCTATATTAATATGTCACAATAAGAAAGTACAACCAATGTGAAACACGCCACGAGGGAAACTAGGTATAGGTTAGTCCAAGAAATACTTGGACTTGGAACCATAGTAAATTATATATTTTTAGAATGTTTGACATTTATCTATAACTAGACTAGATATGGACACAACATTTATACGATTTCAACAAATTTTGTAAAGCCTAGCCATATCTGTTAGAAAGAAAACTATGAGTATGATTCAACATGATTCAAAGGGTCAAGTAGGGAGCTACCCTTTCTAGATATCAATCACTTCTTCATCCTCTTCATCTAGCTTAATGAGATTGGATGAAGTTCCCTTCGGGGTAGAAGTTTGATCCTTAGTTGTCATTGGAGCATTCAGGTTTGTTGTTCTCCCTGTAACCATTATCTCCACATTGAACACAATCTTTCATATTGCATCGAATTTCTTATGAAGCAAGTTCAAGTCCTAAATGATGGCATGTTGCTATTGAATTTCTTATGAAGCAAGTTCAAGTCCTAAATGATGGCATGTTGCTATTGACCATTTTCCTCTACAACTTGCGTCATGAAGGCTTTATTAAGCCAATGCAATTCTATATCTTGAAGACTTTTGTATCCCTTGACCTAGAGAAACCAGTTTATGGAACCCAGGCTAGATATTCTGCTTCCAACGAAGGATTGGAGATCTCTTGCCTCTTTTCCTGATGTTCTGCTCCATTTTATCTATCTCCTTCTTGTTGCTTTTTGAAAATCAACTATGATAGTCCTTTGTTGCTTTCATAGCTTCAGCCTATGCCCTGGTAATTCGTTGGGTCAAGTTTCTGCAATGATATGCCCTTGCTAGTTGATTGGGCTTACTACATTAACCCAACTCTGGGAACTTGTTGCCATCCTCCACCCCTTCTATTTTCATAATTGTCTGTCAACTATGGACTGCGGCAAAGGATAATCTCCTAGGGGGTGTGTTGACATAATAACCAGGCAAGAGGGGTGCCCTTGTATGGTAATGGAGCCAAGTTGTAGTGAAGTGATCGTGCTATAATGAAAGTGGTATTGTTCTTACTGTACTGAAGACAATATCGCATGGAGGTTTCGTGGTGTGGTGACGTTCGATTGCCACCTAAGCTCTTGCTCGTGTTGACATGTCGACACCCATAAAGGGTTAGGGCATGGTGAAAAAAGACAACACATTTAAGTAACAAACATATTTTGGACTGGAATAGAATGTTACTTTATGTTAACCAAGACGAAACATTACCTTGGCTCACCCGTGCAATAACGTATCAAATCATTTAGCAAATTTATATTTTTAAAATATGAAAAGCAAAAAGATCATTGCATTACCAAAAAAAAGGGTGGACATTGCTGGAGTTGGAATTGTATATTGCATTACTTTAACAAGGGCGGCACATTGCCTTTTCATTTGTGAAGTTGTAGAGAGCATGCCTTTAAAAAACAATAAGACAAGTGCAAGTGAGACAATTTTAATATTTTTAATATACCAAATCGAATAAAGCCCCATGTTATGTGGTACTATTCCAATCTCGAAGCATATTCCTCAAAATAACTCAAGTTTGAGGTCAATGGGAATACGTGTCTCTATCTTCAAGAGTCCTAGTTTTAATGACTTCATGGTATTTTAAATATGCGTAATAAGTTTATAATGTAGTTTTTTTTAAATTATTATCGTTTAAAAATATTTATTATATATTGGAAGATTATTTATGGTGATTTGATTAAAAAACATTTTTATTTAGAAAACGTGTAATCTTGTAAATTAATAGAAAATATAATTGTTTTAAAAAATTAAATTTTAATATATATTATTTATATTAAAGTTTAATGGTTAAATTTTTATGTATACCTCCGTAGATTTTAGTAGTCAAATAGAGAGGTTCCCTTGTCCCACAAAACAAGAGGGTCTCATACACTAGTTTGGTGTCTAGCTTGGCAATGACCTTAAAAATAGATTATTATTATTATTATATGTTTTTACAAATTATTGTATTTGTTGTTGGTAAGAGGTTACATTGCAATTCGGGGTAGTATCTGGTTTTATGTATGAGGCTAAGCTAGATGTTACTAGAAAACACATGAACCCATTTGAGGTAGCCTTGACGATGACCACAACGGAAGCTGGCTTTCTTGCGGATACTATCTCAACTAAAACTGCCTTTTCGTCCTAGATTAAGACCTACAACTGTGTTTGATAGGCTAAGAGTGAAAGTTTGCCCCTACAGGAAACAACAATGGGTTATTTCAGGTAGCCTGTTTTTCCTTGAATAACAGAGATGAGTCAACTTGCATTTGTGGATATCAATTAGTGATGGTTGTCCCTAGTGCCGATTGATAACTAAGTTATGATACGTTTTTCTGCCTTCAACTTTTTTTCAATTATATATAAATTTACAATTTAATAAGTTAATAAATGTAAGAGGACTTCTTAGAAGGTTCTACTTCTAGAAGATTCCTCCTCTAGAATGTTCTTAGGTGATGGTAGCAATATATAAAGAGGTTCAAGCAATGAAATGAGATATGAAGAGAATTATTGTATTTGGAGCGGTATCTCAATAGAAGGATGCCCCCTCGAAGAGGCAAGTGTTATTGTATTTGGAGCAGTATCTCAATAGAAGGATGCCCCCTCGAAGAGGCAAGTGAACATGAGAGGATCCCTTCCATAATAAGATCCATTGTATGGTGTTACCCTACCTCAAGGGTTTTCTCTATATTCTTGTGTTCATGCTATGATGAATGTTTTATGGTTTATTCTTGGTCTTATTGAAGTATATTTGCAGATCTGGTATAGGTACTTAACAAGTGGTATCAGAGAACTTTCCTTGGCATACATTATGGGCAAATATTTTTTATTTTTGCTATTTTTTTTTTCGGAGAAGAAAAAAGAGGGCCGCAACATTCCAGAAATTTTCGGTATATTTCTGTGCAAAATTTGTAGAAATAGATTGTAGATATGAGTTCCTCTCAGAAAAAACCCAATTTGAAAAAAAAAAATCTTTTGAAACAGAGTCCGGGAAGTCAAGATATTGAAGTTTCAAAATCTGCATTTTTTCAGGGTTTTTTCCGCAGACGGTGGCACGATTTTTTATTTATTTATGTAGCAGTTGGAGGCCGAATTTTCCCAAACAAATTACAGATCTGAGTTCCTCTCACAATTTCACCCAATTTCAAAAAAAAATCAGTCGAAACTAAGTCCGGGAAGTGAAGTTATGAACAATTTAAATTCAACATTTTTTTAGGGTCTTTGTAGAAAAAGCCGCGATTTTCTGTCGTAACTTATTGTTCTATTTTTTGGGTTTTTTCGTGACGGATTCGGGACCGAAGAGTTCAGAGGGTGCTCAGATGGCTATTTCCTCTCAAACCCTCAAAGAAATTCTTGAAGCATTCAAATCCCAATTGTATGACACATTGAATGACAAATTAGATGCCTTTGGAGATGGTCTCAAAGATATTTATCGTAGTATTCAAGATTCATTGGATAGCATGCATGAGAGATTTCTTATGGCGGACATCTAGGATGGGTATAATCAAGAAATATATGCTTGGTATGATCTCGATGCTGATTGCGATGATTGGTATATGGATAGTTGTCATTTCTGGGATGACAACCACTTCCATATTTTATTTGATGACTCTACTCCACCTTCTGTAGAGAACATCAATGTCCCACATCAAGAGCTAGTTATGATTACCAACATCCAGCCTGCATATTCTACAATGGTATTGTTCCTTCCAGATTTAGCATTGACCCTTTCCCACTATGTGGCTGGATATTCTTATTTGGATCCACATGATAGGTGTCAATATTGGGAGCATCATTTTCAGTTGGTTATTGAGTGCCGATCTCTTCCGTATGGAGTTCATGTGAGCACTTGGACATGAGACCCTGGTTTGCAATGGCGGTTGGACTACTTCAACATGGTGGCTTCCATTTCTTAATGGGACCCTATTTCTCTAGTCTACTTCAGCACTATGGTCCACACTTATCCATAGGACCCTGGTATATGGTTGTACATCAAGCGTTGAGGACAACACTTTCATAAGGGGGATGGAATGTAAAGTAGCTAGAGAGGTAGTGGGGGGCCTAGAGGGCCCATAGTGATAATAGTGGAGGCCATTCAATGTAAGGTGGACTAAGTCCACTATATTATTAAATAAGGCCCACTATGGTAGTTAGATATAATAAATGGGTGCTTAGATATAATAAATGTAAGAGGACTTCTTAGAAGCTTCTACTTCTAGAATATTCCTCCTCTAGAATGTTCTGTATAGAGGAAGAACTACAAGGAGCAACCCAAGCTATGACTTTTGACAAGGTGATGGTCAATTAGTTTTGTATTAAAATTATATATATACATTCGGTTGTGGAAATCTGAGGCTATTGAAGCATACAATTCTTTGTATATGACTTTCTTGAAATGAAAATGATTAGGTTGTTGTGATTTGAACGTTTGCATGTAACTCATTTCTTTACCAATTTTCAGTATTGGGTTATTTTAATTCGAAGGTCTTGGCGGAAATAATCCTCCTTTTAGTATTGGGTTATTGTATTTTGAAGGTCTCGGTGGAAATAATCCTTCTTTTTGGATGATTCATGCATAGACATGAGTCACTTTGAAGGTCTGGTGAATATAATCCTTCTTTTTCTTTTTGAAAATTCCACTTTGAAGGTCTGGTGAATATAATCCTTCTTTTTCTTTTTGAAAATTCGTCAAAATTTAAGGAGTTGTAACAAGTTTTCATGCATGCAATGCTTTTCTGTTTTATTCATGAAATATAAGGTCTAGTGAGTTGGTGTATCTTGAAGGTTTTGATGCTTCTAGTGTTTGTTTCAACCTTTAAACTAATCATGAAAACAATGAATTATTGTATTGTTGTAACTTACAAAATTTGATGCATCCCATAGTTTGGTTATCTTATGCTAATGCATAAAATGCTTTTTTTCATTATGATTTTATGAAAATAAGGTATTGAGTCATATTAAACATTTTTTCATTGTGACTTTATGAAAATAAGGTATGATTTTATGAAAATAAGGTATTGAGTCATATTAAACTGAAGGTTTTGATGTAATTCATAGTTTTACATATGAAGTTAAAACCGTAGTTGGTAAACAGGTAGTGCATTTTACAAAGTTGAACGTGGATGGCTAAAATCTGTGGAATCTATTGGATTTAACAATTGAAGCAACCTGAACCAACATTACATAGAGAATGGCATTACATAACATAAGCGGAACCAATTATCTTTGTCTAGAACAAACAAGGTAATGTACTATGAGGGCCACTATTTTTCAATTTGAAATAATTGTATTTATCAAAATATAAGTCACAACATCCCTGCTTGAAGGAAATTATATTTATTGAACAAAAATGCATTTTACCAGTGTACTAACGTGCAAATCATGTGACAACATCTAGATGTTTTTTCGTCCGCATTTTCTACACCATTGTCAATCTTTTTCTTTAGCCATATTTAAGAGTAACAAATCATCTTTCTCTCTCTTAGAAGGCTACAATTTCTCCAAGTCATAGAAATCCAAACCCACATGCTATGGCACACTGAAGTGAGCACAAAACAACCTTTTTATTCAAGGCATTCTGAATCTTTAATAAAAACAATAGTTTCTCTAGTTGAACTTCCTACTTCAAGCACATCCTTCAACAAGAGTGTCGAGCAATCCTTAAAAGGGAAATAGAACCTCTAAGAACTGGGAATCTCCTCTTCCATTAATTCTAGACACCATTCCTCTAGGATTTATTAGGGAAGGATCAATTGACACTATTGAGGACTCAAGTACTCCTTGGAATTGGGCTCAGGGAAATGAGTGGTTGCCATTTTTTCTTGCAGTTTGCTTTGGATATGCAAGACCATGTAAGTAGAACAAAACCTGTGAGAAAAAACCATGCCATCGAAAAACTCAGATGGGTATTTGGCTTCTAAACATATGCCAATTGATATTATTGAGGACTCAAGTACTCACTGCAATTGGGCTCAGGGCAATGAGTGGTCACTATTTTTTCTTGCAGTTTGCTTTGGATATGCAAGACTGTGCAAGTAGAAAAAAACTTGTGCGAACTAACCATGCCATCAAAAAACTCAGATGGGTATTTGGCTTCTAAACATATCTTGCATTGTTCTTTCATAAGAGGGACATCTTCAATTCCTTCAACCACTTCCTTCCCTCCCCTTATTTCCCTTTTGGGTGAGGGAATCGATGGGAACCAGTATGTTTTTCCTTCTCGGGCATTTACGAAATGAATCTTGAGGGTAAAACAAGTAGAAGCAACAACCACACAATTGAAATTTCAAAAGTAATAGAAAAACTAACATTCCTACATATAATTGAATGGCCATGAAGAATGAATACACATCTAGGTGGTATCATCTTCTGATCGAGTAGTGGAATCGACTGGATTTGAATGTGATGGAGAAGGAACATTTGTAGATTTGGATATTGTCGGTTCATGTGCACGCTGCAATTGAGATTTAGATGTTATTCGTTTCCTCTTCAAGCTGTAAGTGAGATGTATATGATGAGTGAGAGAAATCCATGACTTGAGAGAAAACCATGACTTCTTCTAGTTGAAGTTGCATAACATGGTCATCCAAAAATGCTTCCACAACTTTTTCTTCCACTGATGATGTAGGAGTAGGATTTTCAAGTCAGTTTTCCCCTCTTCCAGTGAAGTAAGAGTTTCAAGTCGGTGAAGGAGATATTCTAGTGAAGTAGAATTTTTGAGTTGGTGAAGAGAAGATACATGTAGAGAAGATTCATTGATTGTGATAAATAGATGGCAAGTTGCGATAGGCTTCGAACATACAATGAAGGCCTTAAGAGGAATATTCTCTTAAAAGAACGCCTTCATTGTAATAAATTGACTCGACACACACTCCTGCTACTGCCCCTGCTCTCCGACCTAAAATCATTTGCTGCGACGATATCCTTTGCAATATATTCTCACACATCAAAATAAAATATTTATCCATGCAAAACTTATTGTAGAAAAATCAGACGGAAAATACATGCGCCTACATAGTCTATTTGTTTTTTCCCCTTATAGTAATGGAATTGTTAATTAATTACCTGCAAGTCATTGAAGCAATTCCACACGGCTCCGTTGTCAACAACAAAACTGAAATATTTCAATCGTTCCAGTTGTTCAACGCCACCAATATTTTGCAACTTCCAATATTTATCGGTTGTAAACTACTCTAGGGAACTGAGACGTGCTAGACTTGGAAGCTCTTCCAGCTCACATTGCCCACTTATCCCCAACTCTTTAAGCTTTTCCAGTTCGGAAATTCTAGTTATCCTCTTCAATCTTCCACAACCCGACTGATCCAGGTGGATATTGGTGGCCACCCACCTGTTCCAACTAGATCCTCTTGTCAGTTCTTAGTTCATCACGTTCTTTTGTACTTCTTTGTAATTGTGGGGTATACACTTTCGGGGCCATTTGAATCCCTACACATATTCTAGGTGGATACTGGTGGCCTCCCACCTAATCCAACCGGCTTATTTTATATGTTTTCATGTCAACACATCTTGATGTACTTCCAGGGTCGTTTTGGGGCTCTAAACAATGTTTTTTTGGCTTTACACATTCAAACTATAGACAAAGTTAGATTTTTATGGAGTAATACATATTTCTCGAAAATACCTTTCCAACGAGCTATCACACACCTAAAACGAAGATCGTATGCAAAAGTTATGACCCCAGGAAGTTAATGTACTAACTTACCCAAACGGGGCCCACATGACTTTTGGTGTTTCATCTCCTAGGGTTAAGTTTTTGGATGTCTAGGGTTTTTTCATTCATGTTTATCATAAAAATTCCTTCATATCCTCATTGTAATCATCTTCTTGTGAATGAACACACTCGTCACATCTCTTCTCAAAGATAAAGCTGCCACCATTCTAGTGAGTCTTGCACTCTGTATTTTTACAGTCTCTTTACAATTCTTTCATTAATAGAAATCAAGTATTGTTGTATTTCTCTATTCTGGAAATTTTCATGATTATTTCATTTTAATTTATCTGCTTTCATTTCATTCTAGAAATAATTTGGATCAGTGGTATCAAAGCAAAAATCTCTTGATCGTTTTTTAGTGCATGTCCCCGACGAGGTCCGAGTATAGCCAATTGGGTCTCGAGCTTGTCTCTCTTGAGGAAAATCACTCTCACACACCAAAGAAACCCTTGATGGTGACATAAAAGAAAAATGACGGAGCAAAAGATTCTATAAACTTGTTGCTTGAGCAAGCTCTCTCACAACAGAGGGACAAAATGATGGAGAATTTTGCACACATCCTTCAACGCCTGCCAATAGCAACATGCGCATCTTCATCAAGTGGCCATTTTGGAGGAACCTCTCCCTTCAAGGTATAAGTTAATTTTGATATTCCCATATTTGAAGTTCATATAGATGCGGATTCCCTAGAAAAATGGTTAAATCTATTAGAAGGTTATTTCTTTGTTCAAAAATTTTTCGACATGGAAAATATCACCTTTGCACTCCTCAAGGCTCTCCCCCATGTCAAACATTGGTGGGAAACTTACTGGGAGAAAAGTTCCATAGAGGAATCTGGAATATATAGGGTTGAGCCCACTTGAGATTTTTTTGTGGATGCGGTCAAAGAACAATATTATCATGTTGATAACTATGAAGACCAATACATGAGATGGACCACACTACGACAAGAGAAGAGCCAAACAGTACTAGAGTTCACAAATACTTTCCATACCTTGCACACCAAGATGGGTATCAAGGACTCTAAGAGGAACCTGGTTCTGAAATATCGTGGGGCTCTACATAGGTACATCCAAGCCGAAATGGATTTCCTAAACATCTCATCATTGAGAGTTGCCTATCGATATGTTGTCAAAATCGAGCAGAAATTTAGGCACCAACACAAATGGGAATTCAGGTCTGCAAATCTACAACAACCAAAGCATGGTAAAGACGACCCTAACCAACAACCTCTAGAAAACCAGTCCAAGACACGAGACAAAAAGGGTAAAGGGAAGATGAATAAAGACACTGGGAAGTGGTGTGACTTCCAAAAAATCCCCTGACACAACACCGATGAATGTCGCTCGAAACAATCATTGGTGGCCGAGGTCAAAGACATGGAGCCGAACCTTGATTCAGAATCTGATCCAGAAAATATTGAAAATAGACAGATCATCGACGCAGACCCCACTACTATTGTCACGACCACAACAATTCAACCAGAAGAATTAGTAGATCCTGAAGAGGGGGAGCACCTCTTCCATTCACAGATGTGGGTGAAGGGGACCCAATTGCATTTCATTGTTGATAATAGTAGCCAAAAGAACCTCATCTCAATGAAGGCCATCAAACAGTGGGGGTTGTTGACAACACCACACCTGTAGCCATACAACATCGGGTGGCTTCACGAGGGATGAGATCTCTGTGTCATCCAATAGTGTCATCTTTCCTATGGCATCCAACCCTTCAAGGATGAGGTAGTGTGTGATGTTGCCTCTCTTGATGTCTGTGGTGTTGTTTTGGGCCAACCATATATGTGGAAACGTCATGCTTTCTATGATTCTAGACCCCATAGTGTCATTATTACTCTGGGAGGTCAGCTCTATAGGATACTAGAGGTAGTTCTGACTATTGCTCCGCCAAAACAGTGCCGCAAGGTAATCTCTCATGCTGAAAAATTCATCCTCTTCACAGTATGTTCAAAGGATGCACAAAATACCGCTACAACCACTGCATCCTCAACACCTTCTATCCAATGAAAATAGATTGTCACAAAGAAAGAAGATATTGTCACTTCACCTACAATGGTGCCTACATAATGCCCCATCAAACCAATAGACAATAGGTTGGTGGAGCATATTCAACCCCGCCAGCAACATGTTTGTGACAATCTTCCATAGACCAGGCAACACAACTTCTCCAAGAAGGCACGCAGCTCACAAAGCTTTAGATTCAGAAAATCCTTTCTCCTCTTCCCTGGGAACTCAATGCAATGGAGACCATTTCTTTCTAAAGGGGGATGATTGATCCAGGTGGATATTGGTGGCCACCCACCTATTCCAACCGAATCCTCTTGTCAGTTCTTAGTTCAACATGTTCTTTTGTACTTCTTTGTAATCATGGGTTATACACTTCCATGGCTGTCTGAATCACTGCACATCTTCTAGGTGGATATTGGTGGCCTCCCACCTAATCCAACTGGCTTATTTTGTATGTTTTTATGTCATCATATCTTGTTGTACTTCTAGGGTCGTTTTGGGGCCCTAAACAATGTTTTTTTTGGCTTTCCACAGTCAAATTGTAGACATAGTCAGAGTTTGATGGTGTAATGCGTAGTTCTCGAAAATACCTTTCCAACAGTCTATCACACGCCTACAATGCGGAGCGTATGCAAAAGTTACGACCTCAGGAAGTTAATGTACTAATTTACCCAAACATGGCCCACATGACTTTTGGCGTTTCATCTCCCAGGGTTAGGTTTTTGGATGTCTAGGGTTTTGGCATTCATGTTTATCATAAAAAGGCCTTTAGAGCCTCACTGTAATCATCTTCTTGCGAATGGACACAACCATCACATCTCTTCTCAAAGATAAAGCTGCCACCATTTTAGCGAGTCTTGCACTCTGTATTTTTACAGTCTCTTTACAATTCTTTCATTAATAGAAATCAAGTATTGTTGTATTTCTCTGTTTCTGGCAATTTTCATGAGTATTTCATTGTATTTTCTCTTCTTTCATTTCGTTCTGAAAATAATCCAGATCACCGACATACAAAGGCATTCTTACTTTGAGGGGAGGGTTAAATCGACTTCAACTAAATCTTCGTTCTCTCCAAGGTTGAGAGTTTTAAGACTCGACCAAAGTCTTCACTGATTGATGTCTTACTTAATTTTGTGTTCCATAGAGTTATATCTTGAATGCTATGCATACACATACACTCCAGGATGAAAGAGGAAAAATTATTGAATGCTCCATTAGACTTGTTCAGATAGGGAATTTCTTCCTCCGTGCCTCCAAATTCTTTTGCTTTTGAATTTGTAAAAACCAGTTCGGTTATTGGACAATCCTCCACCTCCAAAGCTTGAGGATTAGTGAGCTCTCCAAATATTTATTTTGGAAGAAGATCCAAGCCTGACCTCCTATCGTTAAATTTGTTAAGAGACCCAATTTTCGCATAGATGTGGGTAAAAGCTTCATCCTTTTGCAACCTCCTATGCAAAGAACACTTAAACGCGTCAAGTTCCCCAGAGAAGATGGTAAACTTGTCAAGGAATCGCTTCCTATAGTTAGGCATTCCAAGTTGTTTAACTTTATAATTTGATTTAGTACTTCCTTATTAACATTAGTTCCAAGGAGACGAAGCATCCTTAGAGAATCCTAATATGTGGATTAAGTCTATCCAAATGATAGGTTGCAGGGCTTGATCCTGAGACTTGCACACTCACTTAGATAAAGATATTGAAATTGTCAAGATATTGAAGTTGTGTTAGAGAACTAAACGACTTCAGTAACATCAACAACTGGTTTCAACCATGGAAGTCTATATTCTCTAGGTAACATCAACCTTTTAAGCACATAAATAACTTTTTAAAGAAATCAAAGTAATTTCTTATTTTTATTAAGGTTTAGTATCCCACCATCATCACTTTTGACTAGAAAATGTGGAGAGACATATGTAGGAGCCACATATTTCTCATTAGCATTGACTTGACTCTCTTTGTTCTTTTGCAATGTTTTGACCCAATTTATTAGTGATATTGCATGGTTCCTCACAAATGTAGGACTAAAACCATTTGAGTAAAAATGCTTGATGATACATTTGGGTTCAATAGATTGCATTCTTGTTAATGATACCTTCATAACAATTAGAAGAATGACACATGTTTAGTATTCAAAGTCCATGCATCTTTTGAAGCATTGTTTATGCTTGGGTAGCTTATCCTATTCATATAACCAGTGGCAACATTCTACCTAGCAACGACAACAAACATCACCTTTACACATTGAAACCTATTCTCAAAACTGGGTGCATATTAATTTTTTCACACATGAGATCAACTTTGAGGGTTCTTATCCTTCATTTTAATGTTAAATTAACAAGGTATGAAAGTTATGAAACCAAAATAATATGTAGTTGTGAAAATTTTAAAAAGTGTCACCCCCTTAAATGTCGCCTTCAACATAATTAGATTTCTATTTTTCCATATGGTATATTTTGAAATGGAATTATTATTATGTTTAATATGAAGGCATCATTTTGGGACTTGCTTGCGAAACCTATGGTCGAAAAACCTCTTTACCCGTGTTTTCATAAATTTTCCCACTAGTTCTCTCATCCACATGTTCTTTCATTCTTCCACTATCTTAGCCTAGTGTCGACCATGTAGCTCTCGGCAAACTTCCTAAATTGCTTTGCTTTATTGCTTTTGTCTCCATCTCCGTGGTCCTCTGGATTGGGTCGCATACCTATCCATAGCTAAAGCTAGAGCTGATCCTCTATACACAGAGTTAGAGCCGGTTGGTTGCCTATGACATCTATAATAGCCTTTGCAAATCCAATGAATATTTGCAACCCTTAGGAACACGACTCAAGGATTTTTTTTTTCATCATAGAAATACTTCCCACGTCGTGAAAGGCTTATGAGAGTTGTTGGAATATCATATTAAAAGCTACACAATGAAGAATTTACTAAGAAAATTTTACTTTGAATTGGGGGCATGAGGACAACATAGACTCGTTAGACTATATGGGGAACAAGATAGGGTGGATGAATTGGATCCATGGATTTCCAAATCCAATACTCAATTCTCCACGTCATAGGGTACTTTGTACATAGTTCAAATTAGCTTGAAATGCCAAATCTATTCATGCTTTCAGGTCACATGGGGACATGAGGATGATAGAGGGTAGTTAGGTCACATGGGAATGATAGAGAGAAGTCAGGTCACATGGGGAGTATAGTGGGATAGATAGGTCAGATGCAGTGATTTCCAAATCCAAGTCTTAGTTCTCCATGTCATTGTAAATTGACTTAAAAAAATGTGAAACTTTTTGTAATTTTGCAACAATTAAATGCAGGAAAGTTGTTATAGGAAACATAACTTTCAACACTACTTAATGTGTCCACTGCATTTCACTCTCTATTAATCCTTTCCATGTATTCATTCTCTTAATTCAAATGGGGGCATGTGCATGATAGGGACCAATTCGGTTAATCGGGGATTGCAACAGGGTGGATGAGCCAACTACATGGATTTCCAAATCAAAGACTCGGTTCTCCATGTCACAAGGTAATTTGCACATGGTTCAAATCAGCTTGGAATGCCCAATCTATTCATCCTTTCAAGTCACACAGGGACACAGGGAGAAGAGGGCACTCAGGTCACACGGGAATCACAATAGGGTAGATGAGTTGGATGCATGAATTTCCAAATTCAAGCTTCAATTCTTCATATCACTGTAATTTGACTTAAAAAGAACTATGAAACTTTCAATAATTTTGAAACGACTCAATGTGGGAAAGTTGTTATAAGAAATATTACTTTAATAACTACACAAATAAAAATACAATAGTTATTTATTCATAACAAATAGACAATAACAAAAAATAATTACGTGCTCAAATATAATGCATTAAAAAAACCTACCCTAATTTCCTTCTATGTTCCATTACACTTTCTTTTTTAATATAGTAGTATCTATATTATGTCCCAATAAGAAAGTACAAGCAATGTGAAACACACCTCGAGGGAAACTGGGTACATGTTAGTCCAAGAAATACTTGGACTTGGAACCATAGTAAATTGTATCATAGAATGTTTGACATTTATCTATAACCAGACTAGATATGGACACAACATATATACCATTTCAACAGTTTTTGTAAAGCCTAGCCATATCTATTAGAAAACAAACTATGAGTATGATTCAACATAATTCAAAGGGTCGAGTAGGGAGCTACCCTTTCTAGATATCAATCACATTATCATCCTCTTCATCTAGCCTAATGAAATTGGATGAAGTTCCCTTCGGGGTAGAAGTTTGATCCTTAGTTGTCATTGGAGCATTCAAGTTTGTTGCTCTACATGTAACCACTATCTCCACATTGAACACAGTCTTGCATATTGCATCAAATTTCTTATGAAGCAAGTTCAAGTCCTAAATGATGGCATGTTGCTATTGACCATTTTCCTCTACAACTTGCGTTATGAAGGCTTTATTAAGCCAATGCAATTCTATATCTTGAAGACTTTTGTATCCCTTGACCTAAAGAAACCAGTTTCTGTAACCCAGGCTAGATATTCCGCTTCCAACAAAGAATTGGGGATCTCTTGCCTCTTTTTCTTAATGTTCTCCTTCATTTTATCTATCTCCTTCTTCTTGTTTTCTAAAATCGACTGTGATAGTTCTTTGTTGCTTTCATAGCTTCAGTCTGCGCCCTGGAAATTCGTTGGGTCAAGTTTCTGCAATGATATGCCCTTGCTAGTTGATTGGGCTTACTCCATTGACGTTATTGCTCACCCGTGCAATAACGTATCAAATCATTTAGCAAATTTATATTTTTAAAATATGAAAAGGAAAAAGATCATTGCATTACCAAAAAAAAGGGTGGGACATTACTGGAGTTGGAATTGTATATTGCATTACTTTAACAAGGGCGGCACATTGCCTTTTCA
>CBVK0100154469.1:0-27945 GCA_900067695.1 Picea abies
TACCCAGTACCACCCCTTTTGGCCTTGTTATGACATACTTGACATCTCTTTACCACTCAATGGGGCTACTCAAGGTATTTTTACGTTTCAAGTTATTTTTATGTATTTTGATACTTTAAATTAATATTGAAACTAATGTGGCTTGAGTTAGGTACTATTTCTATTTGAAACAGGATTTGCCAGTACCAGGTACCAGCTCGCACCCCGTGGAGATACCAATGAAGCTGCTAAAGATCCGCGCGTTATGGCCAGAGTGGGAGACAGTGCGATTTACATGATGGATGGAGTCATCACTCATATGTTGATTCAAGGCAAAATTATAGAACAGAGTTGTAATATTAATTTAAAGTATCTTCATGACACTACATGTCACGAAGATGCGAAGACCATTTTTAACTGATTTCGAGTTATTTCTGGATCTGGGATCCGTTTGAATTAATGTATTTTTTCTTTAAACTACTTTTGAGGAGGATCTATATAAACAGAAGATCACTCCTAAGAAGTTGGGTTATGTTATGTTATGATACACATTTCTGAATACAATTTGCCTTTGCGTTATGTTACTTTACTATCATACGATTTGAGTTATTTCTTCTGAGTAAATGGAGCATGAAGGATGAATAGTGTTTGTGTAGAATGATTTGAGTAGTTCTGGTTGTTCCTTTTGGCGATTGTACCTTTTGGTTGGGCCCACCAAACAGGTTCAAGTCGCTGCTTTTCTCTGTCTTAGATTTAGTTTATTTCAGTATCTTATGATTTCCATGCATGTTAGCTTAGAGTTTGGGAATTAACTTGTTCAGATTATTGCTTAATTTGTTCTTTAACTGTATCGTTTCCAGCATATTAATATCTTCTACATTGATGAGTGTTGAAAGCATGGTTGATTCCTATAGAGTTTAGAGCATGAACTAGGTTTGCTTTTTTTCCAGTTTTCAATCTGAACGTAATTTAGAGTTTGAATTTTCTTTTCTTTGGTTAGGATAGTTAGGTTACTCTATTTTGTTAGGATAGTTAGGTTGCAATTGAATTAGAGGAAGCTTCTAGTACCAGTAGGGTAAGTAGGATATTTCTTTACACTATAGATTTATATTTATTTTCAATATTTAGATTAAAAGAATTTTAGGAAATAATCTTTATGTTATGGCTTAGATAGAAATGGTGATGATTAGATGATTAAAGATAGTGGTAGATAGTCTTGTGAAATTACATTAGAGTAGAAATAGAAGCACCTGCACTTAGGCATAGGACTGTTTTATGTTGATGAATTACATAGGAGATGATAAGTTTCAAGATATTCATTAGGATTCAGTTTCTAAGAGTGAGTTTGTGTTTTCTTCTAAGAATAGTCTTTAGATAGGGATTAGAATCTTACCCGCACATACAGTGTAACAACTCTAAGTTTACTTGCACTGGTTTGACAATTCAGTGTTTCAGGTCATTAAATTCTTTAATATAGTAACCTGACATTTCCCTTGTGGTAGTTGATGTTGTTGTTGTTGTACTGACTCCTATGATCGGGACTGCATTCAATGGTATGACTGCCATTGGTACATTCTGCTCCTTTTCCTTGACCAACTTGTCTAATTGGGCTTCCATTTCTTTAATTTGAGCGTTCTGCTCCATGATCAACTTCAACATCTCCTTTTTCTGGCCTTTAGTCTTGGCCATCTCTTTAGCCTATGGGTCTTCAGTAGTAGATATTTTCAATTCTTTCCTCAGAGAATCTATTTCAGCATTCTTCTTTTTTATCAGCTCTTCTGCGGCTTTGATATTGGCCGGATCATACCCAATTTTGAGCACCAGTTCATCTAGGGACTTAATTTTGTTATCGTTTGCAAAAGATCATACCTTCTATAGCTCCAGCTGAGTCTGGACATTGTTCAATGAAACCTGTAGCTTTTTTGTGGTCATGGAGGTGTTTTCCAAGGTGGAGAAAATCATTTCTCCATCAAGTCTGTGTAAATCCATCTGATCAGTTGGATGTACATCTGCAACATCGAACTCAAATGTTTCCCTTTTATAATCAAAATTTTTTTGGGGCTTAGGTACCTGTGCCTGCAAGTACGCCATGTGCATTCTCCCCTTCTCTGTATCAAATCTAGATAGTAGTCTATGTTGAGTTGTGGGTGTTTGTTTCAACAATTTATCATAGGTACTATTCGTCATCATCTCATTTTTCTTCTTAATCAGGTTATATTTCTCAAAAAGGTTCAGTCCTGCATGCTCCTGTGCAACCCTGGTTTTTAATGTTGTATCACCCTACTTATTCGACGAGGAAGTGGACATCGTCGACTGGATTCCTGAGGAAAATAAAGAATGTTCTCCTTCCATGACTGTAGTAGACTGAGTCTCTTCTCCACCATACCTATTAGGTGTATGAATGGTCTTGGTCCTTTTTCTATAAACCTGAAAATCCTCTACTGAGACTTCAGTGACCGAGGGAGATACATCTTTCCTGGGTCTTTTCTCTGTTGGTGCCTGAGGGTTATCAGTCTTTGCAATGTTGTCAGAAGGGGGATGTTGTTCGGTATCTATCAGAGTGTTCTCCTCCCACTCTTTCTAGTTCATGAACTTCTTGATATTTGGTTTGGGAACATGAGCATATGGAGAGATCTTATTCCTTAGTCTGTTTTCTGCAATGATACCACAAGGATCATAATGCCATGGAAAATTTTTCTTGAACTTCATCTCCAGTAAAAAATTGTTTGCTTCTTCTCTTGCCTCTTTGCTATTGCAAATGAAGGAACCTATTTGACCTTTAATCCTGAGATGTTGTTTCTTTTTAAAGGCCAAAAAATGAATATCATCAGATTTGATCATTTGTCTGATGTATTCCAGGGAAAATATCCTGGTAGGAAGGAAATTTGGTAGCTTGTCAGGAGCCAACTGACACCCATAGACTATGATCTTTGTGTGGTCCTGGTATAAATACCAATCCCCTATTTTAGAAAGGTATGATAGGTGTAGGATCCTATGAATTTCTTTGTTTATTATGGGCTCTTCCCACTTGCTTAACATGCTTACCATTGGATGATAAAATTGGTCAAAGAAATTCTTAAAACTGAACTCAGACGAGTTCCTCCTTACCAATGATTTCTAGGTTGTAACTGGTTGTGGACTAACTTCTATGTCGAGCTTCTGTAGGAGAAAAGAAAACTTCTTTGACTGGAAAAACAGGAACATGTAGGCCAGTATTGATGAATACCAGAACATTCCTTCGGTGGGAAATTTGAAGAGTTGTTCGTGAATGTTATTGGCCAAAAATTGGCTGAAGTTGAACTGGGTAGTGGATTTCTCTTCTGTGGAGAACATGGACATGAAACCCAGGATGGGTTTGTCCACCCACTTGTATGAATAATACCCGAGCAAACAACATAGACGGGAAATTATTTGGTTTCCTTTTGCTAAAAACATGGAGGAATGGTAAGGGGAATTTTTCTTGGGGAATTGGGTACTCTCAGAGAGGAATAGTTTGAAAATTTGTGCTCTTTGGGGAAACAATAACTTTTCTCACATTTCGGTTAAAATTTCAATGGTGAAATGGGAAAAGGATTCGAATTTGGGAACTTGCATCATCTAGTCAATGGATTTAGGTGTAATGGTAAACAAGGTCTCTCCAGATGATGAGATGATAGCTCTATGACTGGGAAGATAGTGCACCTAACACTTGAGGGTGAACTCGGGAAAATGGTTAATTTAGGGAAAAATATATAGTGGGAGATTGGACTACCAAAGTCTAATCTTATCACTCTGCTCTAGGAAGGTGTCTCTAAACCATGAGTGTAAATTAGAAAATTGAAATAGAATTTGGGTTCTGAGATCAGGTAATCTTTGTCGGCCAGAGGGATTCGATTGAGGTTTACGGGATGTAGGAGAAATGGATTTTCATCGATCTCTGAGTGTTTGGACTTTCCTGCCATCACTTTGACTGGTACCTACAAAAATATGAAAGAGAATGAAATTGACTGTAATGTCCAGAGATTAATGGCGGTTGAAGGCAAAAAGGTGAGTTGGACGATGATTCCAGTGGCGTCTGGATCGTGAATGGTGAAAAATGGGATTATCTGTACGAATGGGTATCCATTGGGGCGTAGGGGACAAATCAATAGGTTTAATGGATATGTTTGGCTGCATTGATTGGCCAACAGATATCTCATGAATGAGGTGGAGGGTAACAAATAGGTGATGGGTTCATGAGGATGTCATGGATGATAGAGAGTGGAGGACAAGTGAATGGTATGTGATGTGTTACAGGTGATTGGGAAGAATAAGGTACACATGTAGAATAACGATGCATGACTTGTAAGCGACGGTAGTGGAGTGTGACATCATGAGGCGATAGTGGTATGGAAAATTGGTATGGTGGTTTTCTTGGATGGGGGGTTAGGCAGTAAATGGTTTGGAGCAAGGGGAGTATGAGTTAACACAAACATGCCACATTAGGGTGGGGCCTACCAGAGAATACCACCAACTCAGACTCCCCCCTGTTGGGCTCTAAAGATGTCTCAAAATATAACCTGCAAAGGGACAACAATCATAACAAAAGGAACGACAATCATTTCGTTCAAATGAACAACAAAAGGAACAACAATCCTGACAAGGGAATGACAATCATTATATTGGGCGAAGTTAATGTTGTATTAACTAAGTTGTAGTACTTGCCCAACTATCTAATTTGTCAACCCGAGGTTCGTAAACTAACGAAGCACATGCAAAGTATATGCAATATTGAAGCGAGACTAATCTAATCGAATGTTTAAGCTATGACTGAAATTGAATAATTAATCTAACACATGATTGAAATAGAATAATTAATATAACACACAACTAAAATTGAATCATTAATCTAACACATGACTGAAATTGAATCATTAATCTAACACATGACTTGAAATTGAATTAATCTAGTTGTGTAAATGAAATTAATCTAGGAATGGGAAATTGCATGAAGGAAATTAATCTAGAAATGAAGAACTACATGAAGGAAGAGCAAATACAACAAGTAAAGAGTTGAATGGCATAACAACATATGAAAGCTCTCACCAATGAAGCAATCTTACCTTCAATAATCAAATCAATCTTCATAATAGAATAATGAAAGCATGAAAACCAAAACCATGAATCAAAGCTAAGAATCCCTTTCTCTTTTGAATCCTAATGACTACCATTAATGACTACTCTAATTCTAATTACATAATCTAAATCAATCCTAATTGAATCCTCATGAAGAGAGAGCACTCTCTTTTATATATGAGAGCCTTGAAGATAAGATAACTATCTCATAATTACAGATCCACTATTCTCTCAACCTATTTACCATTATTACAAAATATAATCCCTTCAAATCCTCACACATATCTCTCATATATCTCTCATATATCTTGGATAAGATATTCCAACCAAATATCCATGATATTCTCCTTCGAATGGTCTTGAATTATCTCCTCAAATATTGAAATGGTGGAGGAAGTATTCGAGAAGCCCTTTTGAATCAATCCTTCTCATATTCCTACACATTACAAAGCTCACACATTTTTGAGATATATATCAAAACATGTCGATTTTCTAACATTTAATCACAAATTACCTTTTAATACTAAAATGAATAAAGTGGAAAATAATAAGGTGAAACCCAAAAATATTTATGGAAATGATGTCATGAAAGGTTAATGGGGCGATGAAATGTGAAGAATAATGGAATAATGAAGGGAAAGGTGGTTGAGAATAAGACATTTATGAGCCCCAACACCCCCCCCCTTTGTTAAAGGTAGAACAATCAGAGGGGGTCTGATAGGGGTCCAATATTACTTATAGGCTATAGAACTGAGCATCATTTTCTTAGTCGTTGATCTAGGCGCATCATTTAATCACAGAGCATGAATCACATTACATTGAAAAAACTTAGGATAGCGCCATTTTGTGGGTTTTTTGCACTGGTTCTTTTCATTTTTCCACCAAGGGGTTAGAACACAACCTTCTAACATCAAAACAAAGAATCTCATCCGACTTTATGCTTGTTTTATTGAAAGGAAATCTAAATTAACCTATGTCCTAATCTATTTACCTAACACATTTAACCCATATTAGGTTGTTGGGCTAAAAATTACTCTACCCTGGGGCTATTTGATCAATTTTAAACAGTTTGATCAAATTTATTCACTAGCTAATCTAACTAACCTGGCTAAGATTAAGTAGTTTAGCCAAGATTTATTCACTAATCCTATCAGCATAAATTCAAAAGACTTGACCATGGTTAGACAATATGGATCAAGACATTCTTATTGCATGGGGTTCATCATTTTCTTTTCATACCCTCTTTTATTCTTTCTTTCTTTTTCTTTTTCTTTTCTTTTCTTTTTGTTTCTTTCTTTTCTTTTCTTTCTTTTTCTTTTGTAAATTATTTGCAGAATGAAATATTATTTACAACTAAAAATACAACAAGAGTAAAAAGTTTCCAGTCACTAGTTGATCCTATGAAACATAGGTTTATAACATCCCCCATAGGTGTTTTTAAAATTGAATGCAATAAACAACCACATGGCATTTTCCCCAAGAATCTCATGTAACTACTTATTTCTCTATAAAATTCCAAGATGGAAAATAAATTATAATACAAATACTTATCCCCTTTATCCTCCCTCTCTTGTGGAATCATATCCCCCTATAATTCTTGTCCTTGTCCTTCTAACAAAAAACAAAGTATTCTATTATTTCAATTGTTCAAGGTATTACAATTCATAGGCACTTCAGCCTCTTTTAATTGTTCACGAACTCCAACCTTTCATCAAATAAATAAAATACATTATTTAATTTGGGGACTCAAAACTGGGGTATTACACAACTTATATAGTCCCACTATTATCCATTCACTCACAATCTCTAATCCATCAATCATAGGGTTCCAATATTATAAAAATGGCCTTCTTCTTAAGCTTTCCAATGTTACAATATCCATGATTTTCCCTTACTAGGTAGATCCACCATCCACATAGGTTTCAGTTATATAGGTAGTATTTCATGTCTTCATTATGATTCACTTTCATTTCTATATCCAAGACATTTCTTTATGTAACTTTGTTCTTTCAATTGATCTTTCTTGTAGTCCATCGAAACGTGATTACTTTTCCATACCAACATTTCACTCCAACATCCACAACATTGGGAAGTGTTTTCAAAATAATAAATACTAGTAATTCAATATTTTCAACTATTAGCATCATATTTGCAATGAAATATGGCACAAATATGCATTCACACATTGCATGCAAAATGTGTCATCATATGTGTGTGGATAATGAAATTATCAACCAATTGATCCATCTTCACATTGATTAAAAGATACCATATTCTCATGTCATGCATTCTACCATGATGAGTTGGAAGTTATAGATAACACCTCGACACATCATCTAGCCACCTCCCCAACACTTTCTTGACCATATTTACACCTTCCTCTTCATCTCAACACAACATCAGGTATATGCTATCTCTTCTAAATAGTCCCTCAGGCGTACTAGAAGGTATTTCTTTTTTCTGCTTTGTATTCCCTCAGGAATCCCTTCCTCTCTAAATGTGTTCTCAATGTTGGTAAGAAGGTTACAATCCAAGACACCAAAAAAAGTAGGAATACCATTTGACAGTTGTGTATATCCATATCCTTTCCATATCCAACAATACAATGGCCTTATACATGGCTAGCTCACATGGCATTTTAAATCTCACAATAGGATCGTAAGTCTTGAATTGTGTTGGTTATTATTTCATAACCAACACTATATGGGAAAGCATTTTATTTCATATGAATTCATTCTAGATTTTAAACAATCTTATATGATTAAGGATTTTTTCCTCTACCATATCCCACTCAAGTATTTTTCACACAATGCATTCAACCACATAAGCATATTTATTTATGATAAAAATCATAACTAAATGAATTCTTACATAAATTCTCTTTATCATATATGCAACATATGCATACTAAATCCCTACTTGCATGGATCCCATCCTCATCTTTGATGTTACCTAATCAATTGGTGTCTTATATAGGCTTGCAAAATCCTTCCACCAACCTTTGGATCAACATTTATGGTCCCTACCATTTCTTCACAAGGTTGGTTGTCATATACGATAACATCATTAACATCTTCAGCCATGTTATCAATATTTCTAGTTAGACAATTATATCAATCATATTTAATCATCATGCCATACTCATGGCATATGTAATCAACATATCATTCTTAACCAATATGAAATATCACATGTATGCTCACATAGACCTTTATCCACGTTTTTTTTTATCTGTCCATATGCTCACTAGTGCATATTTATTCCATCCATTTAATACCATTCATTTCCATCATCCATATGCCTTAAAATTATTTGTAAGTAGTAGCTTTATTTATCTCAAGAAATAGAAACAATGTAGAAAATTATTAGTTAAGAGTTCAAACTTCCAACTCCTATACATATCCTATGATCTATTGTCATAGATAATCCAATTCCATAGGATTAAGTTTTATTCTAAAAAAAATGTGTTTAAGATGAGAAATCACCCTCTTTATCAATTCTACCTTGTTGGCCTTCGTCTCCAATTGTTGCTACAACAATATTCTTAACATCTTGTAACTTGCTTTGTTGCCTTCAGATGCTTTGAGTTGTGTTTTCAAACTTCTCTCCATTGCATCATTGTTTCCTTTCCTATAACAATTCAAACCAAGCCCAACTTGTATTTTCCTCATTTGTAGCCCATAGTGGAAATATAATATTCATTGAACGCATCATTTCCATGGCCAATCTTGCCCCAACATTAAATTCATTTTTCAAAAAATTTCAACACACCATGATGCAGCAATTATATCGTTCTAGATTCACACGGGCTCTTTTCAAAGTCCATTATTCTTGCAACCAATACCAAGTATTGATACTATTTTCACTTCATATCCCTTCTCGGGATTTCCATATGGAAAAAATTGCATTATCTTATGTTTACTTTCAATTTATGTGCATTTGTATATTTAGAATGCACTCAACAATTTTCATCTTCATTTCATTCCAACACTTCTTATTTGTTGTTGGAATCATCTCATTAATGATTCAACAATATCCTCTAGCAAATGAACCTGCATCATATGGTATCTCATACTCTCATATCTAGGTATCTTTAATTTTTTTCCAATTCTAAAGTTTTTTCCTTTTCATTTTCATAGAAAATTCTCTATGAAGTTCTATTTTGTCCACCAAGATAAACCCATTCAATGGAGTGCTTTATTTCTCCATTAGCAACATCCCAATTGAGTATAAGTTCATTATTTACTTCACCTCCTTTAAACATAAGTTGTTGGTTTATAACATGTAATTTTTACAAGCATACATACAACTTACCATAAAGATGGTTCAACTTTCACATGGTTCATCCATCACTTCAAATGCATATCCTCTTTCCTTGTCTATTATCGTTTATCATCCAATATTTGTAAGATCCATCACTTTGATGCCTTAAATTATCTCTAGGAGGCAAAGGACTTGCATCCTTGCTATGCATAATAATGTCATTTTTGTTTATTGGTAACTTCTACACTCCTTGTACTTGTCACTATTTCTTTGATGTACCTTTAGTTGTCACAATGATCATGGCCTCCCCTAGTGTGTGTGTGTGTTTTCCAAAGGTTATAAGCATGTTCTATTTGGAGTTCTAAAACAATCGTTATGCTTCTCTAAAGTTGCCATTGTTGTTTAATTTATGCACTATATATATATATATGTGTGTGTGTGTGTGTGTGTGTGTGTGTGTGTGTGTGTATTGTTACACACTAAATTGTCACTTGTGTTGCACCTTTGTTTCACATACCTGACATGATGGGAAATTTTTTTTCATGTTCCTTAGGTATCAAAGAGAAGAAAATCCACTTTCTGAAGGTCGAACACACTATCTTCCCCCTTGTTGGAGAATTGATGCCCCTATGTCATGAATTAGGGAGCGTCTCCCCTAGGATGATGCCTCTTGCTAGACCAGGAGGGATCATCACCAATGCCTCTTGTCAGGCTTGAAGGGAGAGTCAATCC
The DNA here is from genome assembly GCA_900067695.1 of Picea abies. Lineage (NCBI taxonomy): Eukaryota > Viridiplantae > Streptophyta > Pinopsida > Pinales > Pinaceae > Picea > Picea abies. Next base: position 10,069 of record CBVK0100154469.1, read on the forward strand.
TATTAGGGTGGTTTTAACCAATCCCACCTTATTCTATGGATCATCTCCGACATACCTCTAGTGTTTATGATCAAGGGATGACTCATAAGCTTGATTTTCTACTTTTTGGGTAATCAATCCTAAATTATGGAGGAAAAATATTAACCTTCCCTTGATATTATAAGTTGGTTAAACTTTCCAAGCCTCTATATAAACAAGGCATCTCAAGTGTGGAAGAGATTGGATGAAGTTAAGGTCTAAAGCATATCAAACCTCTGGTTCATTTGTCAGCATACATTAAGGGGCTGGATAGGAGGAGAAATGGAGGAATATTTCTCAAAACTAAAATGATTGTAAGTATTTTCCATTGTTTCTCATGAATATAATCTTGGTCTATTCCCATACTTCAGTCTCATTTATAGTACATATAAATGTCATGATTTTTTCACTTAGTTATATTTTCTTTCATCTAACTTTGTGAAAGTAGTAGAAGAGGAAGAATGTTATATCTAAGTGCAAGGAGATCATGTTCAATCTAGGACTGGATCCAACATCAGAGTAACAAGGAGAAGAGATGACAACTTCTGAAAAAGGTGCACTCGTATTTACTTTTCCCTCTTCTAGTTTTCATGTGTGAATAGAAAATAGAAAGGGATGTCAGTGTCCATTTTATCTATTCTATATTATCCAAGGAACACCCTACTAAGGGCAGATTAACCTATCCACAGGGTAAGATTTCTCACAACAGAATTTGGTGACTCCATTGGGGAATGCTTGTTTCCTAGGTTTTTAGCCTCTTGTTTTTTTTATTATTTCTTGATGAATGCTTGTGATGCAGACGCCACCTCTACCTCGACAGAGTCTCTGCGCAACCTCTCGATCTTAAGTATTTTTCATTTTAATTCATGATCCGGATTGGCACTTTCGATTCTCTGTTGGAATCTCCAATACATTTGATCCACAGGTCCTTTCGGAAACTCCACCTATGTGTACAGAACTAGGTGTGAGCTCCACTTCCCCCTAAGAAACCACAACGATATGACCAAGGGCCTAACCCCAAAGTCCTTTGTCGCAACTTGCAATCTCATGATTTCGTGAGTCGAAGGGTTGAACCTCCATGCTCCTCCGGTGCGAACCTCCGAAACTTGAAAGTCAGGGAGGGTTGACCTCCCTTCACACTTCTCCCAAATCACCACTTCGTGAGTTGTAGCATCGATCTCCCGTACTCTTACTTCGTGAATCCCCAAGATGCGAGAAGTCAACAGACTGTTGACTCCTTCCTCTAGGAGAAGCGTGTTTGCCCGCCAATCACATGGGCCTCACCTTGTGGTTATGCCACGTGTCCATACTCGTGCCTCGACTCTCGGAACTTCACGACTTCTGCGATCGAGACAAGGTCCTTTCAACCTCCAAACATCCGAATGCACAATATGTGCAATGAGGCTCTGATATAATGGTCCTCCCGTGACCTAGATCCAATGAAGATCCTCTCTCCTCACGATTTCGCAACTTCATGACTTGGAGCACCCAACCTTTGGGCTCTCACCTTGCGAACCTTCGAGTTTGCGAAGCCTACACCTAGACTTCTTTGGTACTTCTATCGATCCTTCAATTGCTACCACCTATCCTCCTCAAATGGATGGCTCTGATATTCTCATGAGTTCGCCACTCACAAAGTCAAGGTGTTCACCTCTGTGAGTTTTGATTCCTGAATCTATGAAACAAACGATTCTATGACACGCATCCTCCCACAGATGGATGGCTCAGATCTAATTCTCCCTTTCACAATTTTTAATGTCGAGGGCCCGGACTCTCATCCTCCAGACTCCTGAACTCCCGAATGCCAAAATCCTGATATCCACCCCTCCGGGACTTTCGCTTTTGCTGCTCTATGCGTGAGGGTTTAAACCTCATGCAAGTCTTGACAGATCCAACAACTATCAGGTTCTTCACTCAAGATCTAATGGTTCAGATCATCTCCCCTGTGCACTTCTCCTGTACTGCCTCCTAGATGTGGAAAACTTCAATGGTCCATATCTCTTCGACTGAATCCAACGACAGTTATTGCTCCTCCTGAGCTTTTGCACTTTTCTTCCTGGACATGGAACAATTTTCAAAGGTTCAAATGCATTGACCTTTGTCTTCTTTCCCTGCGAGCTATTCGACTTGAGTCCTTGCCTGCGCGTATAAAAACTCTATCCCTCCATAGCTTTTCTCCCGAATCTTTGAAGGATTCTACGGCTTCTGCACTCCTGCAAAGTCTTTGCACCCAAAGTGTTGTCTCTTCTTAGCTTTCCTATTACTCAGATTTCTAAGGAAATAAATCCTTCTTCCTTTCTCCTGTAGATGGAGAATCTGATGCCCTCTTGGCACTCTGTCTACTCAAGCAACCTATTGTTGATTCCTTCAGGGTGTTTAGCAAACCTACGAAGATCCTTTAGTGTATTCTTCTTTAATCTCTGAACTCAAAGAGTTCTCTCCCTGTGCCTATCTACACACTGACTCAATGCCCTCCTCGCAGAGTTTTACAAAAATTAACAGAGGTTTTGTCTGCAACTATGTCTCGCCTACATAGCCTTGACTTCTGAGGTATTTAGCAACCTCACAGGTCTTCCCTGAAACGATGATTTCAGCTTCTGTGCCCACCTGTAACGTCTTTGTCTGAATCCGCAGAGTTCAGAAGTGCATTTATCAACTGGTATTCAGAGACTGTAGTACTCTGTCATGCCCTCCTAGCATGAAACCACAAAGAACCTCTCAAGACTAAAAATCAAACAACTCCCTGCAAATGCAAACCCACAACATACATTCACAACATAAATAGAACACACACAGACATTCACACAACACAAGAAATATGCAGGAAAAACTCTTGTTTGTATTAAATGGCAAATGCCTGTTTTTACAAGGTGTCCCTGAGCATGACCTGTAACAAGGTCTCAGCTCCTTCTCTTGCACACTCACTCTCTCTTGTTCCTACTCCCACTATTACAACTCACTCAAAATGAGATCGAAATTGATCTTTTACATGAGAGGGCTCTTCAACCTCTTCCCTCCAAAATCACCTACCCTATTCAATTACATTGAGTGGGTTGTCTAGTCCACCATCTGGATCTAGATCTTAGCCTTCAAATAAGTAAAGGCCTACCTACATCTATGCCTGTGCAAAGCACAACCTCATGGCTCTACAACCTAAAACATTTAATTACATTTAATTTCAAAATTGAAAACAAGGGTTGTGCCTCTCTTCAGCCTTGAATGCACGCACTGATGTGGTTGGCTGGCTGGATGGCTGACATGGAGAGATGCTCCTACATCATACTCCTTAGCTACAAAATTCATGATCTCCTTCTCATGAGCTTCCACTCTCAGCTGTGGAAATCCTCCTGGATCCCAAACAAATTTCTGGAGTTGTTCATCTTCTCTATCTTCCTACTGTTGTTGCTCCTGTTGATGTGTTGTTGTTGCTGCTGGTTTTCTTCTCAGCTTCTCCTCATTGGAAGTCTCTATTGACTCTACCATCAGCCTACTGATCTTCTCGATCACTTCGTCCAGTTGCTCCAGTGGCCGTCTTTGTTCATGCAGTCTCCTTGGCTACAAAATTTTTTTGTAGTCTAGCAGATTGCAATGATCTCCCATGCCTGCTTCATCAGCTGCTTCCAACTTCTCCTGTTGGATGTGCATGCCCTACAATATCACCCTTCTCTCTAGGGCTTCAATATGTTCACACAAATCAACAAAACTCATGTCATCTGCCTCTTCTTCTTCTGCTTCTGCAAGCTCAAATGCTGCATTCTTTTTAGCTTCCTGGATGAAAGTATTGAGCCACTCCTCAGAATGCTCATCTTCTTCTTCTTGGGTAGCTTCCCAAATCTTCTCCAATGCTTCCTTCCTGATAGTCTCAACTGGCTATATTGCTTCTACTATTATTGCCTCAACATCCACAATGCATATTTCTGCCTCCTCTTGGGAAAATGGTAGGAATATCTGAATTCCCCCAATCATTAGAAGATTCCTTAGATCTTCCTCTTCCGTCAGCTGCATCTTTTGATCCAAATCTAACTTTGAGCTCATCTAATTTTTCATCTCCTCTAACTATTTCAAACTCACCTCCAAGTTTATGAGACCCTCAGATAGTCTCATCTACTTATCCCTGCCCACCTGACAATATGGGACTTCTTTGTTGCTTCCCTGGCATACTATGAGATCAACTAATCACATATTCATCAACACCCCTTGCTGAGTCGAAATCACCTCCGAGTCCATGTGACTTTCATATAGTCTCATCTCTATTCCCATGTCCACCTCACAAATTGGAAACTTTCTGCTGCCCTCCTGGCAATCCATGAGATCCCGCAGTGATATCGATCCATTGCCCTCCTGGCAATGTGAAATTCCCTAGTTGTCCTCATGACAGTCTGTGAGATCCCGCAGAAATATCAACTCCTTGCCCTCCTGGCAATTGGGAATTTCTTGGCTACCCTCCTGGCAGTCCTTGAGATCTTCAGCTAATCCCAATTCTTCCTCAGCATCACTGAGATTTTTCCCAGTCTCTGGTTCACATATCTGAACCCTTTCTTCTTCTATTCTGTTGAGGTTTTCAGCATGCCTCAACCATCCTCTTAATAGCCTATGCTGTCTTCTAGCCATTAACTCCTTGACTGGCCATTTTTCTTTCATCCTCATGGGCCATTCATATACCCATATCGACCTGGCATTCTGTTGCATCTCCAATGCAAGTTCATCCATCCTTGCATTCATCTTAGCAAGTTCTTCATCCCATTCAGCTTCACTCATCAGCTCTGGGTCTTTTCTTCCAGCACTCGTATAACATTTAGTAGCCATCTTGCTTTTCTTGTCTGCCTTGTTGGCAAATCTGTTGCTGTCACCTTGATCCCGAGTGTCTCCATCCTCTTCCTACATTCCTCTTGACCGTCTTCTTGATTGTTTCCTTCCTGCAAACAATCATCATAGAGTCCCCAACGCTCTATCTTCTTCTTCCCTCTCTACCTACAGTATACAGACAAAGTATCGGCTCTGATACCACTTGACGCAGATGCCACCTCTGCCTTGACAGAGTCTCTGTGTGACCTCCCAGTCTTAAGGATCATTCAGTTTAATTCATGAGTTGGATCGGTTCTTTTGATTCTCTACTGAAATCTCCAATACATTCGATCCAAAGGTCCTTTTGGAAACTCCACTTGTGCGTATAGAACTAGGTGCGAGCTCCACTTCCCCCTAAGTGACCACAACGCTATGACCAAGGACCTAACCCCAAATTCCTTTTGTTGCAACTCGCAATCTTGTGAGTTCACGAGTCGAAGGGTTGAACCTCTGTGCTCCTTCGATGAGAACCTCCAAAACTTGAAAGTAAACGAGGGTTGACCTCCCTTCACACTTCTCCCAACTCGCCACTTCACGAGTTGTAGCATTGAGCTCCCGTACTCTTACTCCGCGAATCCCTGAGACGCGAGAATTCAATAGAGTGTTGAATCCTTCCTCCAGGAGACACGTGTTCGCCTGCCAATCATGTGGGCCTCACCTTGTGGTTCTGCCATGTGTCCATACTCGTGCCTCGGCTCTTGGCACTTCACAACTTCTGCGATCGAGATGAGGTCCTTTCAACCTCCGAACCTTCGAATGCACGATATGCACGATAAGGCTTTGATCCAATGGTCCTCCTGTGACTTGGATCTAATGACGATCCTCGTTCCTCGTGATTTTGCAACTTCACGAATTGGAGCACCCAACCTTTGGGATCTCACCTTGCAAACCTCTGAGTTCGCAAAGCCTACACCCAGACTTCTTTGGTACTTCCACCGATCCTTCAATTGCTACCACCTATCCTCCTCAGATGGATGGCTCTGATATTCTCACGACTTCGCCACTAGCAAAGTCAAGGTGTTCACCTCTGTGAGTCTCGATGCCCGAATCTTCAAAACGAATGATTCTATGACACGCGTCCTCCCGCAGATGGACGGCTCAAATCTAATTCTCCCTTTCATGATTTTTGATGTCAAGGGCTTGGACTCTCATCCTCCGGACTCCCGAACTCCCGAATGCCAAAATCTTGATATCTACTCCTTCAGGACTTTCGCTTCTACTACTCTATGCATGTAGGTTTAAACCTCGTGCAACTCTTGACAGATCCAATGACTATCGGGTTCTTCGCTCAAGATCTGATGGTTCAGATCATATCCCCTATGCACTTCTCCTGCACTGCCTCTTGGACGTGGAAACCTTCAACAGTCCATATCTCTTCGACTGAATCCAACGACAGTTATTGCTCCTCCTAAGCTTTTGTGCTTTTCTTCCCGGACTTGGAAGAATTTTCAAATGTTCAAAGGCATTGACCTTTGTCTTCTTTCCCTGTGAGCTCTTCGACTTGAGTCCTCACCTATGCATATAAAAATTCTATCCCACTAGAGCTTTTCTTCCAAATCCTTGAAGGATTATGTGAATTTTGCACTTCTGCAAAGTCTTTGCACCCAAAGTGTTGTCTCTTCTTAGCTTTCCTATTACTCAGAGTTCTAAGGAAATAAATCCTTATTCCTTTCTTCTGTAGATGGAGAATCTGATGCCCTCCTAGCACTTTCTCTACTCAAGTAACCTATTTCTAAGTCCTTCAGGGTGTTTAACAACCCTACGAAGATCCTTCAGTGGATTCTTCTTTAATCTATGAACTCAAAGAGTTCTCTCCCTGTGCCTATCTGCACACTGACTCAATGCCCTCCTGGTAGAGTTTTATAGAACTCAACATAGGTTATGTCTACAACTATGTCTCGCCTACACAGCCTTGCCTTCTGAGGTATTCAACAACCTCACAGGTCTTCCTTGAATTGATGATTTCAGCTTTTGTGCCCACCTGACACATCTTTGTCTGAATCCATAGTGTTCAGAAGTGCATTTATGCACTGGTATTCTGAGACCGCAGTACTCTATCATGCCCTCCTAGCATGAAACCACAAAGAACCTCTCAAGCCTGAAAATCAAACAACTCCCTGCAAATGCAAACCTACAACATACATTCATAGCATAAATAGAACACACACAGACATTCACACAACACAAGAAATATACAGTAAAAACTATTGTTTATATTAAATGGCAAATGCCTGTTTTTACAAGGTGTCCCTGAGCATGGCCTGTAACAAGGTCTCGGATCCTTCTCTTGCACACTCATTCTTTCTTGTGCCTACTCCCACTATTACAACTCACTCAAAATGAGATCGAAATTGATCTTTTACATGAGAGGGCTCTTCGAGCTCTTCCCTCCAAACTCACCTACCCTATTTAATTACATTGAGTGGACTGTCTAGTCCACCATCTGGATCTAGATATTAGCCTTCGAAGAATTAAATGCCTACCTACTTCTATGCCTGTGCAAAGCACAACCTCATGGCTCAACAACATAAAACATTTAATTACATTCAATTTCAAAATTGAAAATGAGGGTTGTGTCTCTCTTCAGCCTTGAATGCACACGTTGATGTGGCTGGTTTGCTAACGTGGAGAGATGCTCCTGCATCAACTTGGTTTTTGAAGTATTTTTTCTTTTCACCATCATTGAATAGATTATAGAGTCCTCAAAACACTTTTGTTGAGTCTGGGATGGGCCTAACACTATTTATCGATTTTTTTAAACAGTGACACTCCACTCTAGTGGCTTATAGAGAATCACTGACACCCCTTGGAAGGATTTTAGGGAGTGTCACCCTAGCAGTAACTCCATGCAATATTAGTACTAGGAGAATATCCCTTCACGGTTCTTGGTTTTCGGGCCTCTTATCTCTTTTTCCCAGTCTTTGCGATCCATACGTTTGTCCTAGATTCTACTTTGACTGCTTTAGAATTTGGTTGTTTGATTCATATTGTGAATATCATTCTTCTTGTCTTATTTTTTAATAATTACCTTTGATTAAGTTTTGAAGAGATATGATTTGGTCAAGATTGATCAAATCCTTGAGTTCAGGTTTTATTTTTAGTAGTCTTTTTCTTGACTGATTATACACGCATTTGACTTTTGTACTTTTCTTCCCAAAAAAATTTCAAGCATTCTACTTGCCAGTTTTGGAAGCCTTTTCTGTCAACTTGGAGGTAGTTTTTTGGCAATTGACTCATGTATTTCAATTATATTTTGAATTCTGAAACCTTTTAGAGTTGGTTGTGCTGACAACTAGTATTGAATCTTTTGGTTTTAATATTTTTTAAGGGTGATTTCTTTGTTTCAAACACTTTGTTTGAACAAGTGTAAAAGTCTCTTTGTTTGTGAATGAATCTTTGTTTGAGTATTATTTTTCTTCATGTTCTCTTCTATCTTAGATTTGAACTATTTCATGATCATTGAAAGAAAATAAGCATTAAAAGAATTGCAGTTGATCTCATTTGCATGTTAGCATCAAACAAATAAATTCATTCATTCTAGATCTTAGAAGTAGAGTTGTAGTTGAAAAACGTAAAGAACTTAGTATCCATTGGTTTTGAAATTTAAAATAATTTTCTTTTGATAATTTGGTGAACATTTGGGTTATTCATTTAAATGAAAATCAAATTGCAATGAGTGTTGCATGCATTGAGTGTTGGGATGAGTGTTTAATCATGTTTGGAAGAAAAAGAAACATTTTCTTCCTCTTGTAGCACCACAAAAAAAATTCCATTAGATCCTAGAATAGTGTCGAAATTTAGTTTATTTAATTTCATGAATTGGGCTAAATAGACGGTGAAAAACCCGATGCCAAATGGCCTGTTCAAGTGGGCATCAGGATTAGCGTTAGGTTTAGCGCCTAGTTTTTCTCCTAGTTTAGCACCTAAAATAGCGCCTAGTTTAGCGCCTAAAATAGCTTCCTACTTAGATCCAGAAATAGCTCCAAGTATGGCTTCCAATTTAATGTCAAGTTTTACTTCCATTTTAGAGCCACAATTTTCTTCCATTTTAACAACTCATGTTTCTTCATTTTTATCTTCCATTTATTAATTTAATATTTTTTATTTCAATTTAATTAGTTAGATATATCATGCCTCTTAAAAAACTTATGTTATTATAGAGTAATTCATATTGCATTTGAAGTATTTTATATGATATCTTTTATAAAGAACTTTTAGGGAAATGGACATCCATGGAAATTAACAACATCATTATACTTATTAAATCTCCATCTAAATCAAATCTACAATATACAATACATATAAAATAGAAAGATAATGATTATAACATGATCATCATCTATAATTAAAACAAGTGATTCAAATATAACAATATTAGATAAGTATCATGTCAAGCAACTTATATCTTAAAAAAAAATAGATATCTCATTTGGAATGTATATCATAACATTTATGGAGATCTTAAAAAAAAAAGATATCGCATTTCAAATTTATGTGATATCATTCATGAAGAAATTTTGAAAACATCCATCCTGAGTACTAAAGTAAAATCATCATACGTAATAAATACCCATTCAAAAATCATTGACCACTCTTCCAATATATATATATATATATATATAAGTATATATATATTAACAAGTCAATACTGATAAGATCATCATCATATATAACTAAAAAAATTGTAAGTAAAAGATCAATAACATGTCAAAATGATAGAACTCAATAATATGGCACTGCAGGTGAAAATGATACATATGATAGCAAACATGAAAAGAGGCATCATAACGATATATCATCAATGATCCATGATGGAGTCTATATGATCAATGCCACTGGATACTATCAACAACTGACTTATCATCATCATCACTATCATGATCATCATCAATGTGATTATCCTCGTTGTCTGCCTCGATGTCTTCTACATCTGCCTCATAATCATCATCTCTGATGTTTGTATCAGACCCATTATAATATGGATCTATCTCATGAGGATCAACTGGATTTTCTAGAAGACTCGTGTTTTGCAAAAAATACATTCAAATTGAAAATTTATTATTTATTTCATGCAATAATTAATTTTTGTGTTAGATTTCTAATATTACAACCTATGAAACAAAACCATAATCATATAACATGATATCAAAGTGCAAATACCATAATAAAATTTCAAATAAGTTACATATAAGATGTCATTCCAATGATGTAAAACATGTAAAAATTCCAATAAATGTTAGTAAATATCATAAAAAAATTTGTTATACATTTTAACTATCAATTGTAAATTCTATTACATAATTGTAAGCATCAATCCTCTCCATTTTGTGCTATATATGATTAAGTTTTCTTTGAAGATCCTTTGAGATTTGACTGGTCTATATATATTCTTCTCTTATATTTCAAAAATGAATATTTTTCTAGGACATTTTGGCACTGTAATATGCTTCAAAGGTCCTTTGAGAATTAACTAGTCTATAGGTAATTATGAAGATTCTCTCGATACTTATTCAACTAGACGACATCTGAATTTAAATCCTTCCAAAGAAATCATTTCCATGTTTATGAAACCATGCCTCAGGAGAAGATGGACAAAGTGGTCAATTAGTCCATTCCTAAACAAGCTTGCAACATCTCACGAAACATAAAAATGTTGCTATGTTATTTTTTCTATTCCCCAAGGAGGTGTTATCCCTAGAATATTCAAGACACTATTTCCATGGAACATAAAAACCCTAGAATATTCAATACATCAAGCCCTAAAGGGATGAAAATTATGACAGAAATGTAATAAAAGGTGTCAAGGTGTATTCCGAGGGAGAAATATGACAATTAAACCCTAGACATCAAGCTAAAAGGATGGAAATTTAGGGTAAGTATTGTGTTCCCATGCCTTTCCTTGCCACACATTGCCTTGCTATGGCATTCCTTTCCATGCCATGTCTTTCTTTTCCTTTCCATGCCTTTCCTTTCCATGTGATGCAGGAGCATTGCTAGCAAAGCCACATGGGATTACAACACAACGCCTAGCATGCCTTTTGAGTAAAATTTTAAATTTTGAAAGATGGTGTATATTAGAGAACTTCTAAGTAAATGATGAATCAAAGAATTTTTAATGGTTGGAGGTTGAACGATCACGTCAAAATAGGAGAGATTAGATCGTCCTTTAGTTATTTGATTTTGGCATGGATATTAACATTCACCTTAAATTGTCTGTCACAGACATTTATTGTAATAAGACTAAGTAGCTATAAGATTATACTTCGATCAAATAGGTAGTTGGAGGGAACTGTAGATGACCTCTTGTATAAGTAGATCCATTGTATGCATGAATAAGGTTGTTGCAGATTAGTAGGAGATAGTTGTTACTGAATGTAAGTTATTTTTATTAGAGCTATATCCCTTTACATCTGAATGAATATAACAAAGGGATATTGACTAAATGCATGGTGTTGCTACTGTTTATAGTTTCCCTGTTATTTTTTGTTTTCAAGAATAAATGAGTTATGTTATTGAGTATATGAAATGATGAAGCATTTGGATAAGATTCAATTGTTTCTCTTCATTGAGTTTATGCAAGGTGTCCATACAATCCGCAAGAAGTGCATTGACAGAGTCTATTTCGACTCATAAGATCAGAAGAGGTAGCATGAAACTTCCATTTGCAAGGAGTGAAAAGGTATTGCAAAGGGACTGTTGCAAGGAATTCAAAGTCGCCCACAAGAGGCTAAGTCTTTCATAAGAATCTATTGCAAGGAGTGCACAGATTCAAAGTTCGATTAAGTTTTGAAGTAGCCCTCTAAGGAGTCAAAGGGTTCAAGAAAAAAATCTCAAGAGATATATCAGGAAGAAATATTCAAAGGGAGTGAAGCTATAAAGGTATACCGAGATCCGTCCAGGAGGAAGCATAATCATTTTAGATCATTGGATATGTGAAAAGTGTGTGATATTTAAGTCTCATTGTGCACACAGGAGAGAGGAATTCGCTGAATCCCCAAAGAGGTTAGGGACTATCCATCATCTAGAGGGACAGGTGGCATAATATCTTCAACTTTGGAGCAGAAGAACTCCATGAGTTTTGTAGAGAAGGAGAGAGAGAAATCGCTGAAAATTTGAAGGTTGAAGTAGATCCTGGTCGTTGGTCACCAGGAGGCATGTGTCAACAAATCTAAGACTCCAGAGAAAAGTCACTCTGAGAGATTTCAATTGTGGAGTGTGAAAATCTCCTGAAGTCCCAAAGAGATGAGTAGGTCACAACTGTCTTTTGCGAATGACACATGGCAAGATATTTGGAAGTTCATAGGTCTAACACTCCTAAAGGAAGTCGACAGGGAGCAAAGAAAATATGGGCCATCAGATCCAGAAGGACACATGACAAAGATTCATGAACTTCGGGTGAAAGCGCTCCAGAAGAAAGCAAGTGTGGATAGGTTGAAAATCCTGAAGGCCGAAGTCTCGAAGTAAACTAGGACCATTGATATAGAAGGACACATGGCGCACTATCCTCAACTCTGAAATAAAACAATCCCGGGGAAAAGGCTGTAGGAACATCTGAAACTCCTAAATGTTGAAGTCCCGAAGTGGACCAGATTTGTTGATTTCGGTGGATGTGTGGCACCTGATCTAGAACTTCAGGTACAGATTACTCCAGGGAAAAGTAGAGGTTGGAACATCCATAACTCCAAAACTGTGGAGTCCCGAAGTAGATCTCAACCATTGATTGCGAAGGGGGACGTGGACCATTGATTTGGTCCCAATTAAAAGTTTTGAAGTCGCAAAGTGCCAGGAGGTTAAGCCCCATGTCACAGCCCGAGGTCACATTCAAAGAATAGATAGAAGAAGGATTTAGTGCCCATTGGTGTTGAGATTTGAAAAAGCACTAAGAAAGCAGGACCCATGGGTACCATGCGACTTGTGCCTCGTGTGATAATAGGGCCCATGTTTGATTTAGTTTGAGATCAGTAAGGTCTCAAGGAGATAGTCTAGCTTGAGGAGATTAATAACCTTGACTGGGAGGTCACATAACCCTGAGGGAGAGTAGTGGGGTTTGCACCAAGTGGTATCAAGAATGGCCATCACCAAGGAGTATGTTTGAGGTGAGAAGCTTCCATGGATTAGCTAGTTTCTATAGGAAATTCATTAGAAATTTCATCGAAATTTGTGCATGAATGATGGATACAGTGAAGAAGAGACACAAGTATTTTAAATGAACAGAAGAAGATGAGAAAAGTTTCAATGTATTGAAGAAGAAGATAACATAACGACCAATTCTGGTCTTGCCAAATTTTAGGAAGAAATTTCAAGTAAGGTGTGATGCAAGTGGGGTTGCAATTGGAGTAGTCTTGAGCCAAGATAATAGGCTTGTTGCATATTTTGATGAGAAGGGTTGCAACCCCTACCCCCCTTCCCGCTGGAATTTTGGGGCTGCACGACCTCTCGGTCTAGGATTGTTCAAGTCATCAAACTGAATGGTTCGTCAGCTCATGATGGAATTGATTAACTTGACACAAGCGCTTTGTCTTCTCAGTGTAGGTTATGTGGAACCCAAGGACCCTCTCCTTATTAACGTCAATATATGTTAGCTCTATGTGCTAGGCTTATCCCTTGATATGACCAAGGACTTCGACCGTGGGCCAACTTCCTTTGCACCTCTGTACTTCAGAGATTTCACAAGCTACTTACTCCCCTTTTTCTCGATTCCTGAATCAGAGAACTCTCTGGGACGCAATATATGTTCCACGTTCCTCTTGCGACCAATGACTATGATAAAATCACGAGTTCGGACTTCGTGAGTCCTATCTTCTTCTGAATATGGCCTTCCCGAATTGCGAATCAACGAAGTGTCGATCCCAACTCCACGTGTCCTATCCCAATGGATGACCAAGATTACTTCAGCTCTCAGATATTCAGGTATTCTTCTCTTGAGTTTTCTCGAAAGGTTCTTCCTATGAACTGCATGGAGCTTTGCCACATTCATTTTGGATACAATGGTCTAGAATGAATTTATGCCTCATGACTTCGCGAAGATCTTTGTTTGCACCTGAAAAACCTTCTGAAGTTCCTAAACTCGAACTTCTGCCACCTATCTATTCCGATGATGGATAATTTCACTATCTCCAGGACCTCAATGAGTCCTTGACCCCTTTTTCACACTTAGCGCAAATTATTTCTTTCGAGACTTAAGCTATTCTCGAAATACTTTTGAATTCCTTACAAAGTTATGCACAGACTCTTTTGCGACTTTTCTCAACTTTAAAACCTTCAAATTTTATCATTCCTCTATGAAATCCCTCATGCCCTCTTGGCAATTTCGTTCTCTTCCCCCTGAGCTTGTAATATGGACTTACAATATCTTTGGTGCACTCCTTGCACTCAACTCCGTTCTTCAATGGATTCCTCCTTAGCTTATAGAAGGTTTTAAGGCATCTCCTTTCCTTTGTCGATGCACTCTTACAAATCCTTCCTTCCTCAGAATGTTCAGTAATTTTGGGCTCTTAAGGACTCCAACACTTATAACATTGTTTCTCTTATACGCTCTCGTAAATTCTTTATGACCTCCTGGAAGATTGTTTTAGAGTGTTCAGTAACTTTGAGCTATGCTTCCTCCTACATAGTATTTCCTTCCAAGGTACTTAACCACCTTGAAATTTCCTCCTAAGTCTGTGAATTAACTTGGTATGCCCTCCTGACAGTGTCTCTTCTGACTCCACCGAGTTCAGACACGCACTCCTTACATTAGCTCACATACTTTCCTCTCTCTATCGCACACTCCTTTCACTTAGCCTAGAGAACCAGACCTAATCTAACACACTCACAGGTAGAAACCTATATCTCTATCCCTGTAGATGATTTCAAACATTCATCTACAATTCAAATGCATACAAATGACATTCATAACACAACATCCATTACATAGAATTTGAAAACAGGAAAAAATGTCATTTTCTAGTAATTGTAGAATGTCAAATTACAATAGTGGAGTCTGAGATACAGCTGAGTCCTGTCTCTCTATGTTTATCTCCCAGATAACTCTATCTTAGCTAACCTCTTATAGCCTCCTACAACCCAACCTCTACTTTTCAGCAATTACAAATATTTATACAAGAGGGGCTCAACGAGCTTCCCTCACAAGCTAAACTAGTGATGTCAAATCACCATTCAAAATGCCTGTCTAATGAGAAAATTACAATGATGGAAATCTGCTCCAAATTGGATGCAGATCCCTCCTGTTGTCAGCCACTTTATGATGACCTTATCTTTAGTTTGTGCGAAGGCACAACTTGGCTCTTCCATCTTGCCATCATTATATTCCTGGATCACACTTTTGATTGTTGAGGCAAAATGAGAGGACAACGCCCCTCCCTTCCTTGAATGTGCACCATGCATGATAATTGACTGGAACATGTAGAGGTGGAGCTATGCTCCCACATCATACTCCATGAATACGAAAATCATGAGCTCCTGCTCATGAGATTTCTAGCATGGTTGAAATCCTCCTAGATCCCAAACTTTCTCTTGGAGTTGTCTCTCAGCTCCTCTGCTTCATTTCTTCTGTTCCCACATCTCCCTTTCTGATCATGAAGGATTCCTTTTGTTCAATGTCTCCTTTCTGACCAATTCCTCTACCAATATTAAAATCAACTTCCTTATCTCCTCAACCACCTCATCCCACTGTTCCATTAGTTGGCTTTCTAGTTGCAGACTAGCTTGTTGCACTTCCTCCTTTCCCATTGGTAAATCATATTGATCTCCCAAGTTATCTTCTTCATCTATTGTGGCCTTGAATCACCCCTCTACTGCAACTTCCACTCCTGAAGTCTTATCATCACTGGGATGCTTCTCAACTTCCTCTTCTGATAGATTGACTCCTATCAATTCTTTGGTTGATTTCATTCCAGCTCCTTCCAGCTGCAACTCGTTTTGGTATGATCCTCTATCTACGTCCAACTTATCCTGTTGGATGTGCATGCCTTGCACTATCACCCCTCTTTCTAGGGATCTCAATTCCTAACATAGATCAGTAAAGTCTATGATGTCTGCTTCCTCTTCTGATCCTTCTTCTTGATGGTGAAAGTTTTAAACTTCTCATCATCTTCATTCACACAGTTCACAGTTCAACGTGAATCTCCACCTGAGTGAGGTCTTTCTTCTGCCTCATCTTCATCTGTCAGCACCCTCTGATGTGAAATCTCAACTGAGCTCATTCCTCCTCCCTTTCCCACTTGGAAATCTGGGATGTCTCTTCTTCCCACCTGACAGTTTATGATATCCATTGATCCCTTCTCATTTCCCACCTAGAAACCTACAGAACCTTTTCCAGATCTCTTTCCCTCTTCACTGATATTTTTAGCATACCTCAGCCATTGTTTTAACATCTTTTTCTACCCTCTAGACAACAACTTCCGGATAGGCCATTTAGTTGTCCTCTTCAAAGGCCATTCGTACCTCCAGTGCACCTTTGCCTCCTGTTGCATTTTGAATGATAGCTTCTCCATCTGCGGTCTGATTTCACTGAGCTCCTTGTCCATCTCTGATTTGATTTTCTATTGGTAGACTCTCCCTTGACCGTGTTCATGAATTCCAATGAACATCTTGCTTCACTTACAACTCACCTGGTTGTTTACCATCTGTTGCACACCTTGAAACAACCTCAATAGAATATCACACTCTGTCTCCCTTTCCTACATAAATCAGTTCTTCATTAGCTCTAATATATCCTTTTCCTATGATCTCTAGACAAAACCCATCTCTGATACCACTTGGTCACAACCCCTTCCCCCCTTCCCTCAGTAATTTTGGGGTTGCACGACCTCCTGTTCTAGGATCATTCAAGTCATCGAACCAAATGGTTTGTCGGGCTCCTAATGGAATTGAGTAACTTGGCATAGGCCCTTTGTCTACTCGGTGTAGGTTATGTGGCACTCGTGGACCCTCTCCTTCTTAACGTCAACAAATGCTATCCATCTATGCTAGGATTCCCCCTTGATATGACCACAAACTTTGACTGTGGGCCAACTTCCTTCGTGCCTCCATACCTTGGAGATTTTGCGAGCTGCTTACTCCTCTTTTTCTCGATTCCTGAATCGACGAATTATCTAGGACTCGATCTACGGTCCACGTTCCTCTCATGACCAATGGCTATGATCAAATCATGAGTTTGGACTTCGTGATTCCTCTCTTCTCTTGAATATTTCCTTCTCGACTTGCGAATCAATGAAGTGTTGATCCCAAGTCCATGTGTCCTATCCCAATGGACGACCAATATTACTTCGACTCTCAGCTCTTCGGGTATTTTCCTCTTGACTTTTCTAAAAGGGTTCTTCCTCTGAAGTGCGTGGATCTATGGCACATGTCTTCTAGATCCAACAGTCTAGAATCACTTCACACCTCGCAACCTCACGAAGATCTTTGCTTGCACCTGACAAACCTTCTGAAGTTCCTTCTCCCAAAAAGTTTCCACCTATCTCTCTCGACGATGGATAATTTCAATATCTTCGGGAATTCAGCGAGTCCTCGACCCCTTTTGCACAGTTAGCTCAAATTATTTATTTCAACACTTAGGCTATTCTCTAACTCCTTTACTCCTTGAATAGTTCTACATAGACTCTTTTGCAACTTTGCTCAGCTTGAAAATCTTCAAAGTTCACCGTTCCTCTGTGAACTCCCTTGTACCCTCCTAGATGTTTCGTGCTATTCCCCTTGAGCTTGTAAGATGGAATTATAGTATCTTTGGCACACTCCTTCCAATCAGATCTGTTCCTCGACGACTTCCCCCTTATCTTACAGAAGGGTTTAAGTCATATCCTTTCCTTTGTTGATGCATTCTTGCAAATCCTTCCTTCCTCAGAATGTTCAATGATTCTAGCTTTCTCCTAAGGATTCCAACACTTCTAACATTGTTTCTCTTATATGCTCTCATACTTTCTCTATGCCCTCCTGGCAGAGTGTTTCTGTTAAGCCCTAATATTGGATCATTACCCCTTAATTGGGGCATATTAGATTAGTAATGTTATT
>CBVK0100154470.1:0-27944 GCA_900067695.1 Picea abies
TATAGATGCATGTCCTAATGTCCATATTATATATTATGGACAACATGCTTCGAAAACCGAATGTCTGTAATGTCTTATCAGTAGATATCGAACCGATCAAGTAACAAAAAGGGTGCCTCGAAAGGTTCTTCGTCATATTCCCATAATTCCACGTTTGCAGCGATTTTTTAGGTGTGAAAGCATAGCACAATTTATGGATTACCATGCATGCAACAAAAGTGGAGATGGTGTTCTTCGAATGCATGTTGATGGTTCTGCATTTAGGGAAATTGAGGGAAAATGGGCAGATTTCAAAGATGAACCTCGTAATGTTAGGCTTTCATTGGCAGCTGATGGTGTTAATCCATTCGGAGAGCATAGGTCTATTTACTCAGTGTGGCCTACTTTTGTTACCAACAATAAAATTCCTCCTTGGATGTCAATAAAGAGGGAGCACATAATGTTGACAATGATTGTTCCAGGTATTTGTTTACATTAAGTTTTGAATTTAACATTTTCATTTGTTTTCAATTTTTGCATAATATCTTTTGTTTATTTATTTAATTATATATATTACATTATATCATTCCTTTAGTAATTATGTGTAATTTCAAACAAATATTAGGTAAGTATCGGGTTAAAGATATGAATGTATATATCGAGCCTCTTATCGACGAGCTACTAAAGTTATTGGTTGGCATCACAATGTATGACATATGTAAACCAATCGGGGAGAAGAAATTTAAATTCCATGGAATGCTTTTATGGACAATTCATGATGCCCCTGGACTAAAACATTTTTGTGGTATGTATAAGCATTCTAATATTGCTCTTTAATACTATATAATATTTTAATGTTATCATGGTGCATGTTTACGTTTTAAATAATCTCATCATATAATTGACATTAATCCATTTGTTGTAGGTCTTCAAACAAAGGGTAAATTTGCATGTCCAGTTTGTGGCCCTAAGATGAAGTATCATCATTCAAAAAGTTTAGGAAAGTGTTAGAAAAACAGGACCGCGGAGCAATAAAATAAAACAAATGTGGAAACAAAACACAGAAGATACACAATACAAGAGAGACACGGATTTACGTGGTTCACCCAGTGTGGGCTACATCCACCAGAGAAATTGTCAGGTCCTTCCTTTATTATTATCCAGCAAATGAAGGGATACAACCTACAGCAAAACCCGTTGTAACTTCCTCTTCTTTCTCTCACAGTCTCCTCACTCAGAATACAATATTCACCCTCGTACATAGCCGCAATACATTTCCCTCATAAAAGAGGGTTTCCTTCTAGGGAAAAAACCCTAACATAATCTCTACCGTTAGATCTGTGACCTTATAATGAATGGTCCATATTTACAATGAAATTACAATATACTTTTATAAGGCAATTTTTGCTTCGGGGGCTTTGCCCCCGAACCCCTGCTGGGGGCCCGCTTTCCCCCAGACCCCCCAGCCGGGGGGATGGACCCCCCGGACCCCGCAGAGGGGGCACCCCCCCTCTGCACTCCCCCGCGTGGAAGAGTGTACATACTTCTGGGGTGTAAATACTTCATGGCATATAGACACGGCTGAAAACAAAGGAACTCTGCATCAGGAAGATAATCAGGCTCCACAACCAACCCAAGCTAGCTGTCAATTAGCGTAATCATGAAGTCCATGGAGGTGGTAAGGTATGCATGATATTATTGCATCTATTTGAATATTGATACCTTGTTGTCCTTTTTTAACTACATTTGTCATTTCAGAATTAAGGCTCGACAGAGACACAAAAACTCATATGTGATTCCCGACTAATAGAAATGATTAGTTACATAGACCCTGACTATCTCCAGTCAGGATGACACAGATCCATTATGACCCCGATTAATCTCTGTTTTGATTCCATTAATTATCAATTCGAATCCGAGAGTCATTGTGACAGTCTTGAGCCCGTGATTTCATCAAGCAAATGCATATTCAAAGACCATAATCCCATTTTTGTGGTGATTGTCGAGTGGAGTTCAAGTTCAGCAGATCATTATCAAGCCAATTGTCATACCAATCAAGCCAAGTCAAGTCATCAGGTAGTTTGATTCCCATACTGTTTCAATTTAATTATACATCTCACCGAAACTCGAAATTTTCGGCTTGTATTCAGTCAGTCTATTATTTAGATTCGGTTAGTCATTGAGCTATGCAATCAGAACTCTGAGTCACCCTGTCTCATTTTTTTTACTCTAAGTCATACTCCCTGTCACCCTAAATCATAGAGTCTTTGTCCCCCTGGCACAAAGATTTTCCTAAGTCACAGGTACAGGTCAGCAATTACTAAATGCCGAAAGCAGGGCCAATTCTAAGGGCTGAATTGGATGGAGTTTGGTACCTTGAGGCTCACCCTGAGGTGGCCAAGTTCTTCAAGCAAGTAGGAGTCTATGCATACTATGAAAAACGGGTGGAGTTCCACCAACAGGTGTTTGAATCCTTTGCTATCTCGTATGATGGAAGAGAAACAACAGTGGGAAAAGCGAAGTTTGTGGTCGATGAGGCAGCCATAGCTAAGTTCACTGGTCTCCCTAGAACAGGGGATTAGTGGTTCAAATCAACTTTGCCTTCAAACATTGAATTTAGATCCTATTTATAGCCTTTGTACAAGGATCTTATATGGAAAAAAGACATACCAATGTCTTATCTGGAACCTAAGTGGCAATCTCTCCTGAAGGCAATCTTTGTCTATATCACCTGTGAAGGTAGATATAACAGAGTCATGTTTTATCACTTCAAGTTATTGAATCATTTTACAGGCAAGTCTCCCATCAATTTTCCCTTCTAACTACAAAAATCTCTCACCAAAATGGCCAGACAAGTCAAGGCAAAGCCTAGCAAGGTGGCCAACAGATTGTCAGACCAGGGTTTGATTACACTTATTATTAAAGAGTCATTGAAGAAGAAACAAGTAGACTAGAACTACTTCCTATTTTGGAATGAGTTCCAAACCAATTGTCAACAGGATGAAAAGGGGAAGAAATCCATTTCTAAGAAGTCTCTCACACCTAAGAGAAGCCTAAGAAAGAGGAAGGCTATCTCACCACCAAGAGAGCCGATAGAATCTTCCTCTGCTAAAAGGAAAAGAACCAAAAGAAAGTTATAGTTTGAGGGTGAGCAGACCAAGGACCTTGCTGGAGGAGATAACCCTTTAAACTTACCATACAGTGACTCAAAGCCAGAACAGGAGTTAGCAGAGACACAAAGTGATGAACAGGCTGAGCAAGTTGTGGAAGATTGTCCCAACTTGCCCTCACCAACTCCTCCAGAGGAACATAGTCAACCATTAGCAAAAGCTTCTTCAAGCAAAACTAAAGCATCTAAGGCACAGAAAATCAATAAACTCCTGAAACAAGTCTATGAGATGGAAGTCTTAGAGAGAGTTATTAAAAAGGAAAATACAGACTTCACTGAAAGAAATGCAGAGATTTTCAACATAAACCAAAGTCTCAAGGAAAAGCATGATAAAATCAAGGACATGAACAGGGTGCTCATAAGGGAGAACATGAAGTTGTACATGCAGCTTAGACTTCTGAGGCTGAAATTAAAAGATTCTCAACCTCCAACATAGGAGAAAATAGGTTTGGAAACTCTAGCCGAGTTAGCTACAACAATGGTAGATATACCACAGTCTTCCACACAACAAGTTGAAGTTCGCAGATCTGCACGAAGAAGAGATGCATCATCCAAAAGACCTTGAACACTCAGCAAAGCATCAAGGTAATCATTTCTGCAAATTTTGAAGTTTTGACAAAGCTAAGTTTTTGGTGGTTTAGGTGAACAGGACAACTGTTCATTAACCACCGAAAGTAGAGCTTTCAGTAGTTAATCCACCCAAAAGTCTTCTATGTTAACCACTGAAACCTATAACTGGACAGAGAAAGCTAAATTTTGCACAGATCGAGGTTTTTTCGATCCAAATCATTTGAAAACACTCATGATGGATAGATGATGAATTATATATTCAGTTTCAAGATCCATTTTTGGTGCATAAGGATTAGAAAAGGTAGCCAAGTTGGTTTTGGCACCTATTTTGTTGGAAACAAATTGGGATTTTTTACACATCTCAGCAAATTTGAATTGTATCTCTTGGAAGAGTCATCACTCAGCCTTGGAAGGCTATTCTACACTGCATAAGGACTCTACAAGATATGAAGACCATGAAATGTGGGATTGACCTCATTTTGAGGATCATTCCTTATCTTTTGTAAGTTAGTTTTGACTTTCTATTTTAGGCATATCTGATCCATTAATTCAAGATCTAGATACTGTGTTGTAAAGGATATAAAGCTGAAAACTGAAGATGAACACAGTGTTCGATTTTGAGTTCTATATTCTACTCTTTTGTATGAAAGACATTTTCTTTAATATATCATCCTGCAAGCTTACTTCATTTCTTACTGTCAGACCTTCTTTCATCTTCGTCTATTCCTATGAGTGGAATTAGTTCTTTTGTCTTTGTTTAATGATCCTATGGTAACTGTCATCTTACTTTTGATTGTTAAGAAAGAATCATAAACATCTTTGGCTAGTTTGTTGACCCATCATATATATGGTTTATGTATGTTTTGGTTAACTGATTAGTTTTTTTTATCTATTTGTTATACAAACCTATCTGACAATAGCTCTTGAAGGCCTTGTGTTGCATGAATATAGTTAAGAATGTCTTGAGAATACAATCCAAAGGTTAAGATATTCATCTTGATCCAAACCCACAACTATCATTGAGAAAATAGTTTCCAAAAATATTAAGTTACCAGGCATCTCTGACTTACAGCCTAGGAGAGTTTCCTAGAGTGATAACAAATTGGCGTCATTGTCAGGGAAAGGAGATCAAAACTTAGCTTCCTTGGGAGATGGCATAGACCCAACTTTGATTATAGACAAATCCTGGACATCATTTGGGTTGTAATCATCTATCTGGTGACTCATTGAAACGAAGTGGTTCCAAAAAGATCTCGCACTAGGGCGAACCAAGAAGGCCCACTGGCAGCACCAGTTCCTGACCTTGAGA
Organism: Picea abies; assembly: GCA_900067695.1. Taxonomy (NCBI): domain Eukaryota; kingdom Viridiplantae; phylum Streptophyta; class Pinopsida; order Pinales; family Pinaceae; genus Picea; species Picea abies. The sequence continues at coordinate 5,028 of CBVK0100154470.1, forward strand.
AGATCATCAGTAAGGGAAAGGCTTTACAAAGACAATCTTTCATATCTGCAAAGACATCAAATCCAGGTATTCAAACTGACACTTATTTTTTCATATCTAAAAGGCCTTTAGTTGAATCCCATCCTGTTGAAACTCATAGTTCTCAGGAAATTGAAATTGTATCTAAAAAATTGAAGGTTGAGGAGCCTTCACTTTCCTCTAATGTCACAGACTCTGTTTTTGAGCATGATATTACATCCAACCTTAAAGAGGTAATTACAGATTCCCCTCAACAAAAAGAAACCTCTTCTTCTTCTTCTTTCAATTCCTCACCCACAAAGCCTATAGAGGGTGTTTTCTACACTCATACTAATCTGCCTATTCTCGAAGATATTTTACATGATCTATCCTTTAAAGGAGAAGAAAGCTTAGCCTTATTGCTTGGTCAGCTTTTCAAGGCTTCTTATTTTCCACCCATTTCTGAAAATTTTGCTCAAAGTGAAGTAAGACAACCATTTTATTTAAACTCAGCCATCCCATCTCAACCTTCATCTCCTGAAAATTCTACTTCTGTATCAACCACCAAGATTTCCATGGCTATCCCTTTAAGCAAGATGGAACAAATTTTAGCAAATAGGTATTCTCCACTTGTCTTGCCTAATCCCTTATCTACCATGCCAATCGGAGATTATCAGAAATATATGCCAAAGTTTACCGGAGTTGGGGATTATACTGTTGAAGAACATATAGAAGCTTTTTATGCTTATGCTGAAAATATTACCATTTCAGAAGAAGATGTGTGGACCAATGTTTTTATGCAGAGTTTGGATGTCCAATCCTAGAAATGGTTCAAAGAGCTACCAACAAATTCAGTGACAGGTATTGAGAAACTAGGTGAGATGTTCTTAAAACACTAGGGAGAAAGAAGAGATCTACTATATTACATTTCTGAATTCAGAAACTTGAGAAGAGAAGATGGGGAGTCGGTCTTAGACTTCATCAAAAGATTTAATAGAATGTTTGGCAAGATCCCTGCAGAGATCAAGCCAAGTGATGCATCAGCAAAGATCACATTATTTGTTGCTTTTGATCTAGATTTTTGTCTAATCCTTAGAGAAAGAAGATCAGCCACACTTGCTTTAATGCAAGATACTACTCTCAAAGTCGAATCAAATATTATGGCATCTCATAAACTTAAAGGAAAGGTTGAGAGAAAGAATTTTTCTATTGAGCCCCCTTCTTCTTCTAATAGTAACATGGAAAAGATGGCCAAGATGTTGGATAACTTGACATCTGAAATGTCAAAATTGAAGATCCAGAATCAACAACCAGCAAGGAAAAAAGAGCCAAATGCTTTTGTCCCTAGAAATCCAAAAGATTTCCTTTATAGAAGGAACAATCAACAAGTCCAGATCCTTCAGAGAGACAATAATGCAGCTGATGATTAGAGAATTAGACCCCCTTTCCAAAATGCAATGCTAGAAGAAGAATGACAGATATCTCATGATGAAGTTGAAGAAGCAGATGACATAAATTGTTTTGGTGACGAAAATGATTCCTCCTTTTTGACACAAGTAGACTATGAAGAAGCCCAGATGGATCAGGAGATTCATGAGGCAAGTATTGAAGAATGTGTCTATCAGACAGATGATCAGCAAGGTTATAATTTAAGATCAAAAAATGTTGCTCCCAAACCATTGCCCGCTGCTCCTATGAAGAAGAAAGAAGTTGTTTCCAAGCAGCCTGTTGCTCCTATAAAGCAGACCCCTATTTCTGCAAAACAACAACAGAAGCAATCTCAACCCCAAATAAGGGAGCAAGATATCCTCAAAGCTCCTTCTAATGAGGTAAAAACTTCTGACAAATCATCATACTCTTTCAATTTCGAATCAGAAATTCAGAAAGTAAAAATACCTATGCCATTGACTGAGCTTATGAAGAATGACATTTTCAAGTCAGCCATCCTAAAGTTCCTTGAAACAAAGACCTCTTCATCTGTTGATTTTGTAAATTTACAAGATGACAAGCCAACAGTAACTATAGGGCCTATGATAGAAGATCGAGATGATTCTTTTCCACCTTTCTATATATCCCTAAATGTTCATGGTAAGATCCTTCATAACTACTTGCTTGATTCAGGAGCGTCACATAATATTATTCCCAAAGCAGTGATGGACGAGCTTGGGCTTGAGGTCACCAAACCATATCATGATCTATTCTATTTTGACTCTAGGAAAGTCAGATGCCTTGGCATCATAAAATACCTTGTTATAAACCTTGCCCAATTTCCAATGAGAAGCATGGCAATGGATGTGGTGTTCGTTGATATCCCACCAAGTTCGGACTCCTCTTGTCACATCCATGGAGAAAAAGGTTAGGAGGTACCTTGCAGATGGATCTTTCGTATGCTACGATCCCGATGTTTGGAGGAGAGATAAAAATACTTTACAGGGAGAATCAACTTGCCTACATCATCAACAATGCAATTTTTTTTGTAAATCATCCTATTTATGTTGTAGACACAGACTTTGGCTCGCGCATTCTTCAAATAGATGATTCTAAATCATCTCCTTTGCAGCTTGTGAAGCCCACTGAACAACAAATTGATGATAAGGGTGTGCTAGTTTGGACCATGTATTTTGATGGTGCCATTACCAAAGATTCAATAGGTGCAAGGGTAGTTTTGATTTCTCCTTTGGAAAAGGCTATGCATTTGTCCTTTAAGCTTGATTTCAAAAATACTAACAATATAGAAGAGTATGAGGCTTTGATATTGGGCTTAAACACAACCAAGGAGATGGGGATTAAAGGATTAAAGGTGTTCGGAGATGCAGATCTCATCATACAACAAGTAAACAGTACTTTTCCAAGCAAAGTATGTTAGATTGAAAGCCTACAGGGATGAGGTATGGAAAATTAGAGATTCTTTTTCCATTTTTGACATTTCTTATATACCCAGAGATATGAATCATCTTGCGGATTCCCTTGTTGTTTCAACCAGCATGTTTATTCCTCCCATGCCTCCCAGGCTCAATTATGAAATCCAAGTCAAATACAGACCATCTTTGCCTGACAATATTAAATATTGGAAAGTTTTTGAAGATGATGATGAACCTAATAGATTTCTCCAAGTGGTAGATGAATTTTTTGATATGCATGTTGACCAGCAAAATCTAAATGTATAAGAATCCCAGAAGCCTAAGCTAAAACAAAAATTGGGTCAGCATGATATTGTTCAACTAGCTAACAATTATATACCTTAGGGTTTGGTACCTCTTGAAAAGATACTTGATCATAACGATGTCCCCTACAAGCCCGATAAGAAGGAGAAAGATCCTGCTATTCATGAGCATAACATAGGAAGTGAAAGCCAGCCTAATTTCATAAAACTGTCCTCTGAGTTGAGTGTTGATCAGAGGTCCGAATATTGCAGCATTTTGAAAGAATTTGATAATGTTTTCTCTTGGAAATATAGTGATCTGAAAACTTATGACCCTGAGATCATTCAACATAAGATCCCACTTGAAAAAGACACCATCCCTTTCAAACAAAATCTCGGACCTATCAGTCCTCTTCTTTTGCCTGTAATTGAAAGAGAAATAAAAAAGCTTCTTGATGCTAAGATCATAATCCCTTTAAGCTACTCTAAATGGATTGCAAATCTAGTAATAGTGAGAAAGAAAAATGGTGAGGTCAGGTTATGTGTGGACTTTAGAAACCTAAATAGATGCTCTAAGAAAGATAACTATCCCATACCTAAGATGGAATATCTGCTACAAAGAATTTCAGGGGCTAGCGTTATGTCTTTCCTGTATGGTTTTTCTTGTTATAACCACATTTCTGTCCATCCTGATGACCAAGAGAAGATTGTTTTTACTACTCCTTGGGGTACCTTCATGTACGCCAAGATGCCATTCAGATTAAGGAATGTTGGGGCCACGTTTCAAAGGGCCATGGACATAGATTTCATGGGTGAGAAGGACAAGTTTGTACTCATCTATCTTGATGACATCACAGTTTATTCCAACAGTCATGAAGAGCATCTAAAGCATTTAAAAAGAGTTTTCATGAAGTGCAGGCAGTTTGAAATTTCATTGAATCCCAAAATGTCCCATTTTGCTCTCAGGAAAGGCAAGCTCTTAGGCCACATTGTCTCAGCAGAAGGCGTGAAAATTGATCCAGCTCGGGTGGAAGCAATTTAGAGGATGTCCTTACCAAGGCCGAAAAAGGATATTCAATCGCTACTCAGTAAGATAAATTTTGTTAGAAGATTTGTTCCAAATTTTGTCGAGCTAGTAAAACACATAACATGTATGTTGAAAAAGGGGTCTGAGATAAAATGGATAGACAACGCAAGGAATTCATTTTAGGATATCAAACAAGCTATTATAGAATCCTCGACTCTGATCAGTTTGGATTACAACAAGAGTTTTTAAATTTTTTCCTTCGCTTCTTATGACACAGTGGCAACAGTCTTGTTACAGAAAGATGATGACAGTATGGATCATCTAGTTTCCTTCTTCAGCAAAACACTCAGAAATGTTGAACTAAGGTATGATCCTATTGAAAAACAAGCCTATGCTCTCATAAAATCTTTAAAATCTTTCAGAATTTATATCCTCCACTCAAAAGTCATTGCATATGTTTCTTCACCCTCCGTGAAAGATGTTTTGACCCAGCCTGATATTGATGGAAAGAGGGCTAAATGGATTGCAAATTTGATCGAGTTCGACATTGAAGTGAAGCCCTCCAAATTGGTAAAAGTCCAAGGCCTTGCTAATCTTTTAACGAAGGAAAGCCATGAGTTGCTGGACATAAATTTCATAGGCGAAAATTAAGTGAATTTGCAGACGGAGGTGGTAGCAGAAGGACAACATAACAATCAACAGGTGGCAAAGCATTTTTCTTCTTGTGAATGGTACTCAGGTATTATACATTTTTTACAAAAGCTAGAGGTTCCTCCTAAACTCAGCGTGACTCAAGCCCGAGCTCTTAAGCTCAGAGCCATCAAATTTTTCATTTACAATAATCTGTTATATTGGAAAGACCCTGCTGGTTTACTAAGATGTTTAGACAAAGAAGAGTCAGTGGAAATTATACATCAGTTTCATTCAAGTGTTTTTGGAGGTCATCATTACTAGAAGACCATAGTTCATAAAATTCTAAGGGTTGGGTACTATTGGCCTTTTCTTTTCTCAGATGTGTGTGCCTTCGTCAAAGCTTGTGATAAATGTCAAAGATTCACAGGAAAACAGCAGCTAAAATCTCTGTCCCTAAGACCTATAGTAGTGAATGGCCCTTTTCAACAGTGGGGTTTAGATTTTATAGGCGAGATAAATCCTTCATCTAGTGGTCAACATAAGTGGATCTTAGTATCCACAGATTATTTTACAAAATGGATAGAGGCAGTTCCCACCAAGAATGCCACTCACTAGGTTGTCATGAAATTTCTTTATGAAAACATCTTGAGTGGAATTAGTTCTTTTGTCTTTGTTTAATGATCCCATGGTAATCGTCATCTTACTTTTGATTGTTAAGAAAGAATCATAAGCATCTTTGGCTAGTTTGTTGACCCATCATATATATGGTTTATGTATGTTTTGGTTATCTGATTAGTTTTTTTTATCTATTTGTTATACAAACCTATCTGACAATATCTCTTGAAGGCCTTGTGTTGCATGAATATAGTTAAGAATGTCTTGAGAATACAATCCAGAGGTTAAGATATTCATGTTGATCCAAACCCACACCTATCATTGAGAAAATAGTTTCCAAAAATATTAAGTTACCAGGCATCTCTGACTTACAGCCTAGGAGAGTTTCCTGGAGTGATAACACTCCCCATGCAATCAAAAGAGGAGTGCCATTAGATAGATGTAAGGCTCTCTTAGGTTGGTCATCGGGTACTAGCTAGAGGTCTGATTGGTGAAATTTTTATCCTCCCTCCACCAGGAAGCCATAATCTTGCTGGTGTCTTGTTTCTGATAGAAACTCAAAACAAAATCAATGTTCAACCGTTCCTTCAACTCCCTGAGTTTGTAGTAATTATGAACTTCCACTGTTAGGAAAGCCCCGATGCATCCACCATTTTCATCGTTAATTAAACACCTATGTGCATTAGTGTGATCAATAATCCATTTCAAGAGTTCGATGAAAGGGAATACCAGAGTATTGCTCACCACCATGTGCAGGTAAGCCTTGCAAACATTCGTGAGAACTTCATCATCGAGTCTTCTCATATCAGGATCGTTGTGCAGGGTATATTCGGGGAGTTCCTCCCGCTTGATTTTCTTAAAGAGTTCTTCCCAGCGCGGGAATATTGTCTTGGTCCCAATGTTCTCCTTTGTGTCTCCAAAGGTTGGGGGCTAGACGAAAGCCTTCTTGGTGCTTGTCTTGATGACGGACACCGACTTCGGAGAAAATTCCAATTGCCTTGCAACTGTTGGGGAAGAACCTTATCCCGCCTTTGGTTCTTGTAGCTTTGGTGCTCTTGGAGATTTCCTGGTGGTGGGTTTATTCAGAGTCATTATTCCTGCAACTGAAAATGATCCTTTAGGCATGTGTACAAAGTAATGTTGGATGAAAACATATGAAATGAAGCGTAAAACACCCATAAGTCGGTACATACCTATAACGCTTGCTAAAATTGTTGTTTAGTACTCACTCGACCTTGGAAGCTTTCTATGGATCGCTCGTCTTTCTCCTTTGGGTGCTCTGAACTTGTTTGCGCGCAGAATAAGCTTATTCACAATGACTCAAAAGAATATAATGAGAGAGATCCTACCAGTTGTATCAACCAGTTAATACGATTAATGGATGAAATTCAAAACAACCTACCATTGAATCTCTGCAAATAAATTCTACATGGGTTGACGACGGAGGCGCAAAGGGAGATGCATTGTATCGGCATGCTCAAATGGTCCCTTTGATTTGTGCACGAATTAGAAACTAATGCGTGATATTGGAATTAATTAACCTTTTAAATGCGTCATATCTAGGGTATCTTAGAGCTAATATGTCCCATCACGTCACATTTCTCAGTGGACAGGTCGGGAATCGACGATATCTTTATGTATGTTTTCATTGGTATCCTCCTGAGAAAATTTTCGATGCTGATGGGTTTTCAACGTAAAGTGATGACGTGGTATTACCAGCTCAATCAGATCGGGGTTTTTCAACAATACGCGAGTGGTAACATAGAACTCAGGTAGCCGACGCAGAAAAGTGTCCGGATCAGTGGTCGTGGGGAGGGGATAAACTTATCGCACCCTTTAATGACCCTACCCTCTCAAAAATTATTTATGCCGAAAGTTATCGGGAATCGACCTTCAGAGATAGTTCCATTGTGTTTATCATCTTTGTAAAAACCCTGATGTCGAAAACATTTCGGAATTCGATGATCGACAATATCATTCCTTTACTCACACGACGCTTATTCTTTATGTTCCTTACTGACACTGACGGGAATCGGTCATCGGAGATATTCTTGTGTGATGTCTGTCACGTAATAAAAACTCCCGTCTACTGACACCAATGAAGATTGGAGCTCGGCTACTTTGGTCTTCTTGAGCGATTTTTTGTCACCTCTAATCCTTCCCGATGCCGAATTTTTTAAGCGCGTCGGGGAAAATTTTCGAGTGTCGATTCTTTAAGTAAATGTTAGTCTTTTTTTAAGTTATGATGCTTTTAGCATGCTCGAGAAGACTTTAAAATACTCAACATGAAAACACAAAATGATAAGCACGGGCAGCAATTTCATACTGAAGTGAAATCAAACAGTGAAAAAGATCAAGTGGTACCCAAAAAGGTAAAATTTGACGCAAGCTTTTTAGGGTGTGTTGAGTGCTCCACAAATGGCGACTTTCTGGGTGAAAACAAAATCTATTCTCCTCCTTTAAGGCTTGGCTGATACGGAAGTTGATGGAGAACCTTGACTGGTTTTAAATCAGAACCTCTTTACCTTTGCATTTGAAATTCTTCGGTTGATGCTTCTCAGTCTGCCTGTGGGGTTTTAACCTTTTTTCCTCCTTCATTTCCTTTAATCCTGACTCATGCCCTTTTTACAAAATCTTAGCAAAGCATTCACTAGAATGAATCCTTTAGTTACCTCTACTCACTTTCTTCGGTGTCGCTCCGCTGTCGGTGAGCGTCCATAGCCCCGACAGAGTCACTTCGACATCATAGACCTTGCTCCACTGCCAGTGAACATCCATAGCCCCGACGGAGATATATGCATACCATCTCCTACTGTTCACTCTTTTGATAATATCAAATTTATTTCAGCACGATGCCCTGAGCGAGTGGGAGAGGATGATGTCTGTTTATTTTTCAAGGTGAGATAGTTAAGGTGGATCCTTTGCTAGCTTTGTCTTTTGGCTTCATATAGTCCTTTCTATCTTTCCTTCTTTCCCTTAATGTCTTACCAAACCACCGAGCATACACTTCTGACATTTCTCTGAAGTTATTCATTTGGCGAGGTTATATAGAGCACTCCTCAAAGGAACCGTAAGTTCCCCAATGCTTCTTGTGTTTGTAAGCGAGCGATGAGTTAGGAACAGAGTTCGCTATGTTGCATGATTTAAGATCAACCATTGTCCTACTAAACACAATTTTCAAAGCGCAAAAATCCAGAAAGAAAAAGAAAACAATAAAAATGCATTTCGCAATCGTGAAAACACTCAAACAAAACATAAAGCACATTTATTATTATTATTATTATTATTGTTTTTTTTATTATTGAAAATATTGTTTTAGGGCTCGACCATTCACTGGGAGGGCATCAGGTTTCCCCCTCAGATTCTACAACTGATAAGTGCCTACCCTAATCTTCTCATCCACCTGGAAAGGTCCAAGCCACATATTTTGAAACTTAGAATGCTTCCCTTTTGGTTCATTTTCTCTATCCCACTTTAGGACTAAGTCTCCTACTTCGAAGTTATTCTCTTTAGCCTTATGCTTATCGAACCATCTTTTCACTATATGTTGGTGAGCTAGGAATTTTGACTTAGCCTTTTCCCTCTCTTCTTCCAGCATGAGCAAAGTGTTGATTCTTTGTTGTATGGCCAACAAAGGTTCCTCGTTGGAATCTTGGTCTAGTTGAAGAGATGGAAGATAGAGCCCATTTGGGAGGATGGCTTCTTGCCCGTAAACCAGAGAGTATGGGGAATTTCCTATAGCTTCCTTGGGCATGACCCTATCGGCCCATAGAGCGTTATGGAGTAGATTATGCCAATTCCTTTGGTTATCTGCAACCGTCTTCTTTAATATCCTCACTAGGTTCTTGTTAGTTGATTCTGCCACCCCATTTCCCTACAGATAATAATTTGCAGAGTACCTAATTATGATTCCTTTGTCCAGAGAAAACTTTGTCAATAGGGAAGAAGAAAAATAAGCTGCATTATCAAAGACCGGGACAGAAGGGACACCAAAACTTGTGATTAGTTGTTGTTCTATGAATTGGATTACCACCTTCTCATTGACATGAGTCAGAGGGATGGCCTCTTCCCATTTCATGTAGTAATCGGTGGTGGTAAGAATGTACTTATGTTTTTTTGAATAGTTGGGTGTGATTTCTCCTATGATATCCAACCCCCATTGCTCAAAAGGCCTAGAGACAGTCACAGGTTGGAGTGGAGTTGTTTCCCTCTTCTCCTTCCTAGTGCTCATTTGACAAGTTTTACAGTTGCTAGTGTAGGTGTGAGCATCTTTGAACAAGGTGGGCCAATAATAGTCGACTCTCAGTATCTTATGAGTGGTGGTTTTTCCTACGAAATGCCTGCTAGCAAGGCCATCATGGAGCTCTTTCAGAACCTTGTCTTCATCTTGACATTCGATGCATCTTAATAGTACCCCATCATAATTAATCCATAAGAGTATTGAACTTATAAGGCGATATTGTGCAGATTTTAGCCTGAGAGCTCTCCTTTCCCTAGGGTTGAGATTTTCTTGACAAGTCTCATGGTGTAGGAGAAAAGTTAAATTCTTATACCAAGACTCTTATCTTGGGGAGATATATGATACTTATCCACACCATAGTGCCATTTCATTCTCCCATCCAGAATCTTCATTTACTTAGTCCTGGGCTTTGGCTGCAAGTTTGCATAACCCTTGCCCTTTTACTAGTTTGGAAAGTTTTATATCTAGATAAAATTCTTGGACCACTGCCATCCAATTCCCTCTTCTTTCCCCCATATCATGTTGAGTGAACAAGGATCGGACCACTAGATGTGGCACAATTACCTTGGTGTGGTTCTTGAGGATGTAAGACCTAAAGTGTTTTACTGCTTTATATATCGCATAGGCCTATTTATCTATAGCGGGATAATTAAGCTCAACTCCCTAGATATTAGTGCTCATGAACGACATTGAGGCCTCATTGTTGTCATCATCCTTCTGAGTCAATACTACAGCTAAAGATTGGTCGGACGCGAAAGTATAAAGGAAGAAATCTCTATTGAAATCAGGACTTCGTAACATCAGGGCTTGAGATATAGCAGTTTTGATGTTTTTGAAAGCATCCTTTCGTTCATCATCCCACTTAAATTCAGCATCTTTGTGAATCATATTTTTTAAGGGTTTGATAATTTCCGCGAAATTGGGAGTGAATTTCCTCACAAAATTGATTTGTCCAAAAAAGGACTGCATAGCCTTCTTGTTGTTAGGCAACGTGTGTTGAGCTATGGATTTAATCCTTTCTGGGTCTATGTGAATGCCTAGTTGAGATATAATGTGACCTAACAACTCACCTTCCTCGACACCGAAGATATTTTTCTTATGATTTAAGGATATACCGTATTTCCTACACCTCTAGAAAATATGAGTTAAGTGTTGGATGTGCTCTTCTCTATTCTTTGAATACACGGTTACGTCGTCTAGATACACTACCACACACTTGTTGATTAGTCCCCAAAATTCTATGTCCATGGCCCTTTGCAAGGTCTCTCCTGTGTTAATTAACCCAAAAGGCATGTGTTTATAATCGAAGGTTCCCCATTTGGTTCGGAAGGTAGTTTTCAAACAATCTTCTTCTGAAACCAGAACTTGGTTATAACCTAAGAAACCATCCAGTAGAGAGAAAATATATGAGATAGACACGGTCTGTAGGAGTTGCTCCCTTGGTGGGACTGAGTAATTGTCCTTTTCTGAAGCTCTATTGAGGTTCCTAAAATCTACGCATAAGCGGATTTCCCCAGACTTTTTCCTCACCGAAACCAGATTTGCTACCCACGCGGAATGCCTAACCTTGAAGATGATTTTGGCATCTAAAAGTTTCTTCAATTCCTGATACATGAGAGGCTCCAAAGATGGGTGATACTTTCAGAGCTTCTATTGGAAGGGTTTCACTTCAGGTTTTAACGAGATAGTGTGTTGAATGATGCAGGTATCATACATTTTCATATCTCGATAGGACCATGAAAAGATATCTTGGTATTGTCTAAATAATTTGAGATAAGATTTCCTTTCCTCCTTAGATATGGTTGAGTCGAGGTTTATATTCTTAGGGTTTTCCAGGGTCCCAAGATTTATAGTTTCATGTAGGGGACAAGAGCTACCTGTCTTTGCATTTTTAGGCCTGTTAAATCACTCTTTCAAGTCAAACAGATTTTCCAGATTAGCTATCCCTTTCAGGATTGTGTGAGACTTTGATCTATCAATAGGTTGACCTATCCGAGGATTGGTTTCTGTTGATTTCTCTTGGAATACTTCATCGTCAATAGCCAAATATTTGAAATTGTCTTGGTTAGGAATTCTATGATTTGTTCATCTCCTTCAAAGACTTTCCAATTAGAAATGTTGTTAGGTACCGACTGTTTGTAGAGCAGCTCCACAGTGAATCAGGAGGCTTCATAATCCTCTAGAGGTGACAGCCTTGAATCAGTTGTGGCCAGAGAGTCAACAAGAATATTCTTTGCTCTGGGGGTCTCTATAATGTTGAAGGCTTCAAAATGTTCTATTAACCTATGCACCTCTTGTTGATAATTCTTTAGGTGTGGAGAATTTCAATGTATAGTATTCCTTACTTCTCTAACGATAATTTCAGAGTCTTTGAAAACCTTCAATTCTTTGACATTCAATTCTATGGATTTATTTAATCCTTGTATTAAAGCTTCATATTCGATAGTGTTGTTGGTACATTCAAATCCTAGCCTACAGGATATGAAATGTTGTTTACCTTTACGGTCAATGAGGATGCACCCTACTCCTGACCATTCTTGCGATTTAGATCCATCAAAATATAAGTTCCAAGATTGTGGGCAAGGTGTGTGGGCTTCCCATTCCCTATTACTTTCTTTCTTCTCTGCTACCAGCTTTGATCTTTCCAACGCAAGTTCTTGTCCGCAGAAGAGGGTTTCCTCTATCAGTATTCACGATTTCTCTTGAAACACCATCTCATATTTCTGGGTAAGAGGGACATCGTATAAGAGAGGGAAGAATTTCTCGAAGTATGAGTCACATGAATAATTGACTAGCATAGGGGAATCTGTCAATGAGGGTTCGTTCAAGGTTTCTAGGTCGGTGACGATATGCTTCAGATACCTTTCCCTATAGACCCTGATCATATTTTTGTATCCCTTCAATGATAGCCAAAGGTGCACCCAATCTGTACCGAAGTATCCATTTATCTTCTCAGACCAATCTCGACTTAGTAATAACCCATAAGCCTCTGGAATATCTACTACAATGATGTCAATCACTTGCACAAACTTGGGATGTGTCGCTATTCTGATCATTACATCTTTGAGTTCCCCCATGACCTTGACCTAGGTTTTGTCTATTTGTATGACATGTTTATCTCTCTTGAGAGGAATGACATTTAATTTTTTTCAAATAGACAAGAGCATGATGTTGGAACATGCTCCAGAATCTACCAAACAAACGTGGAGGTTTCTATTGAAGACTTCAAACATTAAGCGGAACGGTGGGACAAAAGGTTTTTCCTTACTATCTTCCGAGCAGGTGTTCATAGTTGGTTTGCTCACCAGATCTATGGGAGATAGATTTCTTTCCTAACCATTTCCAGTTGTCGGGTTTTCTACTAAGTTCAAAGCTTGTAACAGAAAGTGCTTCTGCTGAGGAATCATGCATATGTCCATAACTGATATATTATCCTTTAACTTCTTCAAATATTCAACAACGTTGTAATCCATTTTGGGTGATTCTTGGGTATGGATGCTTATAGGGTTTTTACCGAGAGAAAAAGGTGCTCTCAGGTGTTCGAAAGTTTCCTTACTCCTCGAGGTTTGGGTGGTAGCGATATATTTCGAGACAGATGAACCTTTACTGCGTGTCTGTACCACCGAGACTTCTGCGGGTGGTTCTTGAGACTCAAACAGGTTGTCGGAAGGCATGATCAGGTCAGGATCCCATATCACCATGTTTGTATCTTGTGGTGGATCAATCTCTTCTTGGTCAGCAATGTTCATAACTGAATTGCTTGGCTGTTCAGTCAGGGAGACTTTGTCTAGAAACCGATTGGCCATCAAATTCATAGCATGCACCCATTGAGGGCAGTCTCTTTCAGAGTGGTTTTCCTAGTGGTAAGTACAGAAAGAATCATATGCTACATTCCCTAGATCAATATTTAAGTTAGCTGGGGAAGGCTCAATTGCTTTAAACGGTGGGTTCCTTTTAAAGAAAGGCTTATAGGGCCTTTGGCCTTGGTTTCCCTCTCCTGTGTTTCTCTTCATGTATATGATATTGTTTGTTGATTTCTTAACCATGTGTTGTAGGTCTTCTATGTCTCCATTACCCTTGTCGGGAGTCTTCTCTGCTTGTTTCCTTAGTGGTCTAGTCAAAAGGAGTCCTCTCCTAGGAGGAGGTTGAACTTCTTTCTTAACCAGAGAGACCTGGCCTTCTTTACACCCTTTCATCTGGAAGTATATCGTTTTGGCTTCTTCAAAGTTTCCAGCCAATGTTCGCTTGGCAACCCTCTTCAAAAACATGGAAATGGAAGCCAAGAGAGCGTTAGCATAAACTTTGATTTGCAATTCCTGAGTTGGTTTCACTTCGGGTTGAAATTTGTTTAAGATGGTAGTGAATCTTTGATTGAATTCTTTGACCCTTTCTTTCGAACTCATGGTGGCGGTGAACAACTCAGCCATCAAAGATCTCATAGTAGTTTCCTCTACAAATTTATCTAGAAAGTCTTTCTGGAACTTCGTCTAGCTAGTTATAGATCCTACTGGCAGATTAAAATACCACGTGGAAGCTGAATTTTAAAATGTAGAGGGGAAAATCCTACACACTACATCTTCATGTTCGACATTCATAAGTTTGATTGCGAGTATGAACTTCTTGATATGATCTTCAGGTAATCCAGAAGTTTCAGAGTCAAATTTAGGAAGTAGCTTCTCTGAGTGTTGGGGAAGATTATTTACTCATCCTAGGATGGCCACGGCATCTCCGGCCAACCAAGGTTGGTTGTTCTGAGGTGGGTTTCCCCTTTCTTCATCGTGGACGTTGTTTTCATCCATATCCTCAGAATTTGAGTTGAAATCCTCCTCTTCTGAAAAATCATCTGGCTCAGCGACATCGCCGAATGGCGTTTCAGGGAGAAGATTTAGAGGGTGTTCGATTTCAGTGATTGCAAAGTCTATTAAATCTTCTACCGTGTGTACGAAAAATTCATCGAGAGTATTGACCACCGGTATGCTTATTTTTTTTCTTCAAGGATGTATCGGAGCTAAGGGTAACACACCGATCTGTCGGGCGTAGGCTCTTGTGATTCTTATACACTAATTTAATTCCTTGTGAGGAAGAGCGTAAGGAATATTAGGGAACAGTTGTTCTTCCTTGGGTTGCGGTGAGTTACTCATTTTAGGAGTACTCAACATGTATGGGTTGTCTTGTGAATGAATAACCATGCATGTGGGTTGTTATGAATATGTAGGTCGTTTGAAATAATATATAAAATATATATTCAACCATTCATTCTCATGCCCTCCTTCTAGTGACAATTCTGTTGATGGGTCCTAGATCCCTGATTCAATAGTAGGAACCAAACCCGCCACCAAGGCCCAATTAGACTCTGCAACATTTAATGGTGAAATGGTTCTCCAGATCTTGCGATCTGACCAATTTATCGATGGGCTTTATGTTTTCTCGTGAAGGCTCTTCCTTCAGTTTGGACTATCTCTTTTTGTATTTTCTCTTGGGTGGGACCGATATGAGGTGTAAGCCGGTATAAACCAACTTTGTGACAAACATAATTAAGTTATAACTACTAGGGAAGAGGCTGAACTTGGGATAACCTGCTACTCAAGCATGCAGACAATGATTCTATACCACAGGCATAGTACTAATACATTAACCATGTGAGCATCCAATTATTGTCTGAGAATCTAATTATCAGAAAGAAAAAACATATGCACCAAGATAATGGCAAGAAAAATAATTCATCTACCATAATCATTCATCACATGATAACACAACAATTCATCTTCATCATTAAAGTAAAGAACAACAAAATATTGCACCAGATAACTTGACAATAGATTAAATAGCTCTTACTCATTACTGCATCATTCATGAAACGAGATAGGAAATAGTTCTTCTCCACATCCAATCACATGTATTTGATGAAAATAACTTGTCTCTGGTCCAGAAGGACTTCTCAATTCATAGCAGCTTCAAAATAATTCTTAACAACCAGAAAGAAAGAGTTCTTACAACAACCATCAACCTCTAGATAATTGGTCGATGTCTTTATTTATAATGTAAAATTCAACTAAAAATAATGGCTAAGTGCAATTTAATCAAAACAAAATTCACCACGTGGCATCATATTCTAACTATTTCTTTAACAGTCAACTCGATATATCACTTGAAAGGGTAACTTCTCTCATACTCAGACCAACTGATAAACAACTCTTCGCAATTTTGGGCCCATGGAAATCTGTGTTGTTCCATCAGAGCTGCATGTATTCCTCTGATGTCCATCACATGCGTCTGGTAGTTTGCAAGACTGGAGTTTAACTGATGTAGCACAGTTTGATCTCTAATCGGATGGTCCATAAATCGTTGCACTTTCCCTAGTACTGCGTTGGTCATCTTCGCGAGCTCTTCGTCCCATAGTGAATCTTTCTTGGCATGCGACTTGACTATGTCGCACAAGTCAACAAAGTTGTCAGGGGTGCCGAACTCGGGGAGACCAATATCCTTCATTGTTTTGTTGATTTTTCCCCAATGTTTCTTGCATCTGACCCACTGCTCTTGAATTTCTCGGTGTGAGTCCTGAGACATCTTAGACCAATACGCGGTTGGTTGCTTCATGTGATTAAGGCTGCTTTTTCCTAACATCCAGATGCCACATTCTTCTTTGTCTCAGCCCTGTTGGACTACATCAATGTACTTGAGTCTTTCTAATTCTTGTTGCACCCTTTCATACCATCTCTCCATATCCTTGCATGTCACGAGTGCCATGAAATTTTCCTCCTGAAGCTCATCTATCTTTGTTGTAAATAGGTGTCATTCTTTTGTGAATTGGTTGTAAGCTTCTTCGAACTCGCTTCTCAGATATACTGTGGTTTGAGTGGCTCCCTGATAGTACTCAACCAGGTGGCATAAATTTTCTAGTTCCTTTAAGGCAGTGGCCAATTCCTTTTCATCTATTTTGGCTCTGTCTAGGGTGGCATCCGAGAGCGCTATCCCCACACTGAGGAGCATCGATGTTTGGGCATCTGCTGTGTTTATCATATTTTCCTCTGTAGTGATGAGGATGGAGAAATCCAATGTGATCCTCCTCTTATTTATGGTTCTTTGGAAGATGGCCTTTCTCTTTCAATCATAGGAGACCGCATAGATATCTGCTACCATGTCTACTAGATCGGGTATCTACTAATCACCCCATGTGAGTGTGTTTCCCAGGTTACTGGCGATGTATACTTGTTCAAGGTCAGGTTCTTGAACTTCCTCGTTGTGCTCCAAAGGCCCGACCTCTGCCTGTCGCTTGTCTAGGATCTGAGTATTGAGTGGAATAGAGACATCGGGTATAGACTTGTTACTTACTTTCTCATTGGTCGTTGAATCATTGATTTCAATTTATGGGGATCCTTCCTTTGGATGATCCAGTTTGGGCTTGTCCTTTGGATTATCTGCTCCGGTTTTCGACACATCGGGTCCCTTCATTTCGAGGCCACTTTCGACTTCTTTTTCCTTTTGTGGGACCTCCTAGGTTTGGACATCGGGCTCAGGGGAAGAATTCTTCTCAAGTCCCTTTTCTTCTTGGACACACACAAGGGTCCTTTGAGATGCCTCCAAGCTCTCATCATCACTATATATATTTATGAACTCAGTCAGAGGGTTAGGCACAGTTGTTTCTACTAATACTCGACCTGCCTCTAGCTAAGTCGTCACTCCTACCGATGATACAGCCGGTGGCATTGTGGATTCATGGTTATCTGACCCATTGATGTTATTAAGGTTCATGAGCTCAGGGCCACTTGACCCCGCCGGGCTCTCCTCTGGGTTATCGGTAGGATGCCTCATCCATTTGACGAGGTCTGGGTTATATTGCATCCACTTCATTAACAGTTGGGCCTGTTGATACATGAGTCCCCCCATCCCCTGTACAACTTGAACCTCAGAGAAACTCCTAGCTTGCACTGGGGTTACCTGGGGAATCTTCACTGTCTCAGTGGATTCTTAAGGAGTTTCCACCATTTCGACTAATTCAGGTGTTATCCTTTCTTCGTTGGCCCTAAGGATTTCTTGAGCCTATTTTTCCAAGACTGTTGCTTTCTCATCCCAGCTCATGGCCTTGAATCTGGTTTCTTTAGGATCAACCATCCTTGCCACCACCTCATCCCAGCCCTTATCATTTTCGATGAATATATCATCCTCAAACTCGTCATGGGCGTAGGGCCAACAAAATGATGCCTATGTTTCATGCTTTAGGAACAGGCCCTTGGGATCGTGCTTGCAAAAATGACCAGTCTGGAATCAGAATTCTAATTGACTTAACCCTTATTGCTTGGCCTGCGTGGTGTCCTTTACCATGTAGAAGCCAATATGAAACCCATAAGGTATGAAGGCCCACTTCTTATCCTTTACCAAAGTGGCATTGTATCCCTCCAAAATGGTCTGATAACAAATTTCCCCTAATACTAGTTGATCAGGGACATAAACAGGTAACAGATGGGGTGCTCTTGTGGTGCCAAAAAACCTGATGTAGTTTTCATGCTCATCTAGATACCAGTGGCCTACTTTCGATACAACCTTTTTGGCTACATCTAACAGCCTTAGGCACTCTTTCTTGAAAAACAAAGAATAAATGTGTGCGATAAACTAGTCACAGATGAGAGAATAGGATTTATTGAACCTGTTTTCCCATAAGATGTCGAAGTATACATGGACCAGGAGCTCCAAGGAGTGCCAACTTAAGTTCATTCCAGTGAAGACATTCTTGGCGCAGATGACGTCCAGTAGATAACAAGCCATGTAGAAGGAAGGGGTTTCTCCCTCTTTTGGCATCTAAGCTTGTCGTATGCAAGTGCTTAGTTGTTTGGAGATGATTTCACCCCAGTTAAAACTTGTTCCAAAAATGTCTACGCTATAATCCAGAGGCATCCAAGCCTTTGAAAACCTAGCGTAGTCTTTCTCCCCATGCAATCGGCAGAGGAGTGCCATTAGATAGATGTAAGGCTCTCTTAGGTTGGTCGTCGGGTACTAGCCAGAGGTCCAATTGATGAAATTTTTATCCTCCCTCCACCAGGAAGCCATAATCTTGCTGGTGTCGTGTTTCTAATAGAAACTCAAAACCAAATCAATGTTCAACCGTTGCTCCGGCTCCCTGAGTTTGTAGTAATTTTGAACTGCCACTGGGAGGAAAACCCCGATGCATCCACCATTTTCGTCGTTAATTAAACACCTATGTGCATCAGTGTGATCAATAAGCCATTTCAAGATTTCAATTTAGGGGAATACTGGAGTCCTACTCGCCACCATGTGCAGGTAAGCCTTGCGGGCATTCGAGAGAACTTCATCATCGAGTCTTCTCGTATCAGGATCACTGTGCGGGGTATATTCGAGGAGTTCCTCCCACTTGATTTTCTTAAAAAGTTCTTCCCAATGCGGGAATATTGTCTTCGTCCCAATGTTTTCCTCTGTCTCTCCAAAGGCTAGGGGCTGGACGGAAGCCTTCTTTGTGGCTGTCTTGATGACGAGCATCAGCTTTGGATAAAATTCCAATTGCCTTGCAACCGATGGGGAGGAACCTTCTCCTACCTCTGGTTCTTGTAGATTTGGCTCTCTTGGAGGTTTCCTAGTGGTGGGTTTCTTCGGAGGCAATGTTCCTGCAATCGAAAACGATCCTTTAGGCATGTGTACAAAGTAACGTTGGATGAAAACATATGAAATGAAGCGTAAAACACCCATAAGTTGGTACATACCTGTAACACTTGCTAAAATTGTTGTTTAATACTCACCGCACCTTGGAAGCTTTCTCCAAATCACTCGTCTTGATCCTCTGGGTGCTTTGAACTTATTTGCGTGCAGAATAAGCTTATTCACAATGACTCAAAAGAATATAATAGGAGAGATCCTACGAGTTGTACCAACTAGTTAATATGAGTAATGGATGCAATTCAAAACAACCTACCAGCGAATCTCTGCAAATAAATTCTACTTGTGTTTATGACAGAGGTGTACAGGGAGATGCATTGTATTAGCAAGCTCAAATGGTCCCTTTGATTTGCACATGAATTAGCAACTAATGCACGACATTGGAATTAATTAACCTTTTAAATGTGTCGTATCTAGCATATCTTAGAGCTAAAACGTCCCATCACGTCACATTTCTTAGTGGACAGGTTGGGAATCAACGATATCTTTATGTATGTTTCCGTTGGTATCCTCCTGAGAAAACTTTTGATGCCGACGGGTTTTCGTCATACAATGCTGACGTGGTATTACCAACTCAATCGAATCGGGGTTTTTCAACAAGATGCGAGCGATAACATAGAACTCGAGTAGCTGATGCAGATAAGTGTCGAGATCGGCGATTGGGGGGAGGGGATAAACTTATCGCGCCCTTTAATGACCCTACCCGGTCAAAACTTACCGATGTCGAAAGTTATCGGGAATTGGACTTCAGAGATAGTTTCATTTTGTTTATCATCTTCGTAAAAGCCTCGATGTCGAAAACATTTCAGAAGTCGACGATCAGCAATATCATTCCTTTACTCATGCGGCGCTTATTCTTTACGTTCCTTACCAACACCAACATGAATCAGTCATCGGCAATATTCTTTCATGATGTCTGTCATGTAATAAAAACTTTCGTCTACCGATGCCGATGAAGATCGGAGCTCGGCTACTTTGGTCTTCTCGAGCGATTTTTTGTCACCTCTAATCCTTCGTGATGCCAAATTTCTTAAGCGCGTCGAGGAAAAGTTTTGATTGTCAATTCTTTAAGTAAATGTTAGTATTTTTTAAAGTTATGATGATTTTAGCATGCTCGAGTAGACTTTAAAAGAATCAACATGAAAACACAAAATGATAAGCACAGACAGCAATTTCATACTGAAGTGAAATCAGACAGTGCGAAAGATCAAGTGGTACCAAAAAAGGTAGAATTTGACACAGGCTTTTTAGGGTGTGTTGAGTGTTCAACATGATCGTAGAGAACTCCCCCCCCCCTTGCACCCACTACCCCTGATTTATGATAGCCCTTAATGGAACACCAATATTGTGAATTTTAGGAAATTCATAAATTCCAAGCATCATCATGTTATGATGAGCCAATTTATTTTGTATATTATTCTCAAGAGACAACTCATTAATTACCTGATTACAACTTTTAGAAATTTGTTTTTTAGATCATAGTCCAAATTTCTATAACTCCCACTGGTTGTGAGGTGCTCCATAATTTTTTTTGTCATAGTCTTATTTATTCTTGCATAATCATGGCATTACACACATCTACTTTAACTATTATGGTCTTTTGGTTATTTCTCAACTTTCTTAAAGGAAACACTTTTACCTTGCTAATATTTCCTTTTGGGGGCTAATTTTCTCTTCTTAATGCTATATCACATTCTTGCCTCACTTCTTCTACTAAATTATTATGTAGGTTCTTAGTTCACTGCTTGATGCAACATATTAGGTTTTCCATTGGTAATCTTTCTTGGTGCAACAACAATTTAAAAAAACAAAAATTGAAATGGATATTGACTGTATTGAAAGAAAGTTGTAGTTGCACCATACAACATGATAACACATATCAACTAGAGATATTTTTATGATTGGGATTAAAAATTTCCCAAAACTATAGAAATTCCACCTTCAAACTAAGTCATCCTTACTATATTTTCCACAAAACCATAAAACTTACACCTATAAAGTCTAACATATTGGCCTAGCAAAAATACTATTTTGTAAAACATAAAAACCCACCATGGGATTCTTTCTTGACATCTTCAGTGATTTCTATATATGCATTATTGTATTCCACCTTCCCTTGGATTCATATGATAGTATAATCCTCCTTAGTAGATGTTATGTCATACCCAATATAGACTTTTGGACTACTTTTGGAAGAGAAGTCATATAGTGAGATATTCTTGCTAAACCCTAAATCAATTGGTATTGCATGTTGCATTTTGTAGTGATATTCTTGATTTTCTTTCCTTGGATGGCCACCCTTTCTTCCAAATTTTCATTATTGACTAACTAAGATTCAAGCTTAGAAGAAATTTTGTTATTGCTTAATGGGAAATTTCTACAAGTAAATCCTTAGTTTAGCATGCAATCCTCCATTGAACTCTATGAAGATTTACATTTTCACAAGGATCATGGTGACTAATGTGATCATGAACCTCCATGGTATAGGGATTCAAACTAATTGCACCATAGCCATGGAAAATGCTAATTGGATACCACCCATTGAACTCAATATTATACGAGTCGAAACCCAGTACAAAGGATATACTAGGCACAAAACTCTAAGTGTTAATCCCTAGACAAATACCATGTTATATATAAAACCCATTAATAATCCTTATATATTGAATTATTACTTTTCTAGTGTTATATTATTAGGTTATCTAGAACCCTTAATTGTACCCTTTCATTATAATTGTACCCTTTGACACACACACACACACACCAAGGAGACCTAGTCTTAGGATCATCTCATATCATATTGTACATTGAATATATTGTAAAAGGAGGTTTCCCCCTCAAAGTGGACTATTATTAATTGAGTTTTTATCATTCCCAGGGCATTGGTTCATAGCATTGTTATTAGAGCATCCATCCTAGGGTTTTGTTTCCTCAAGCGCGTCATCTTGGCGTTTTCTTTATAAATTTGTTTCTAGGACATTTTAGACCACCAAATTTTCAGAAGACTGGGGAAAGATATCTAAGTACAAGTGATAAAAATTTTGATATATAGTCTGTGGAAGTTATGGTTTGTGACTAGTCCTAGAATTAGTGTAAAATTAATCATTATTTTATTTTCACTATAAAAACTTTTGGTGAAGTTTCAAACTCTAAAAAGTTCAGAATCCTGAGGAGACATAGGAAATCACTTGTGGATAAAATTTCATATTCAAAATCCTTATAATTTATGAGATATATCTTGTGGAAGTTGGGGTTCTTTACTAATCCTAAAATTAGTCTTAAACAAGACATTTTGGGGTTTTTTCTATAACGTTTCATCAGTGAAGGTTTAGACTATGAAATTTTTAGGAGTTTAACAAGTTATACGAGATTACTACTGGCCAAAATTTCAGACTCATAAGGGTTCAAATTTCAGATATATATCAAGACAAAGGTTATCCGTCCAAACATTCTCCAAATTAGGGTTTGGAAGGTACATAACTTACAATTGGCATAACTTTTGATTGGAAGATCTATATTTGGTGATTCAAAATTTGTGATAAAGAGGAAAAAAGTGAGATCGGAAGAGCGTCGTGTAGGGAAAGAGTGTAGATCTCG
>CBVK0100154471.1:0-27942 GCA_900067695.1 Picea abies
ACAGGTTGATTACAGGTTGAGGTACAAGTTGATGCACGGTTCAAATTTATTGGTACAGGTTTACAATGGTATATCTCACAGTGATAGTGTGACAGTGGTTCCATCATTATACTTCTACTTCAGGGTGGCAGGACGGGGCAAGGACAGGTGGTTGTAGCCACCTTCCAGTTGTAGCTGGAGAACATTGGGGGTTGTAGCCTCCCTCTGGTTGTAGCCAGAGAATTGGGGAGTTGGAGCTTCCCTCAGGTTGTAGCCTGAGAAACTAGGGGGTTGGAGCCTCCTTCCAGTTGCAGGTGAAAAACAAAGGAAGTTGGTGCTTCCAATGAATGTATTTCTTCAAGACATATAAGAAAAATCATTTCATGGTTTTCTCCCGATTTGGGTATCCACGTAAAACACTGGTGTAATGTGTATGTGTGTGATTGTTTATTTCTTACTGCTCATTATTGGATAATAATTTTACATTGATATAACATTTGAAGAAAAAGGATTATAATTACGTTATTACTAATTCACCCCCCCTCTCAGTAATCCAACACTCCTTTTATACCATCTACTGGAGTTCTAGAAGTTTAGATTTTGAAAGATTTCCTGTTGAACTTCCCCCTTCTAGTATTCATTTACAAGGAGAAAGTTTTGAAACTCATGTTTCCCCTGATATTGTAAAGTGGTTTAGACCCAGGAGCTTAAAATGTTTCCCCACTTTGGGTTTTCCTACTCCTCCTATCAGAATTGATGTATTTAAAGAGGTGGAAACTTATTTTCCCTTGAACCCCATATCATTCTCCTCCAACACTTAGTCATTTCCCCTTTCCCCTAGAAACACATCTGTAGTCCAAACTCCTTCTCCCCCTTATTCTCCTGTAGTTCACATCCAAATGGCAGGTGCTAATCTTCCTAGAAACAGGATGGATGCCATAGTGGCTGCTAGATATGCTCCTCTTATTTTAACTCAACCTATGAATGCTCTCCCAATTGGAGACTACCTTAAGTACATGTCCAAGTTCACAAGGGAGGAAGACATAATTGCAGAAGAACACCTTTCATCTTTTTATAGTTATGCAGATAATCTTAACATTAAAAATGAAGATGTGTGGATGAGAGTTTTTGTACAGAGACTTGATGGTGAGGCTAGGAAATGGTTTAGGGGTTTGACTCCTAGATATATTGATGGGATTGAGGCTATGGATGATTCATTCTTGAGGCATTGGGGGGATAAAAAATATTTTCTTTATTATATTACATAATTTGGGTCACTTAAGAGGAAAGAGGGGGAATCTGTTTCATACTTCTCAAAAAGATTTAATAATATGTACAATAAGATTCCCACTGAAATAAAGCCTACAGAAACCTCTACCAAGATTACTTATGCCAATGCTTATGACCGTGAGTTTTTCCTCCTATTGAGAGAAAGAAGAGCTACCTGTTTAGCTCATATGAAAGATGCAGCCCTTGAAGTAGAGTCTAATATATTAGCAGCTGAAAAACTTAGTATTAAATATGATAGAGACATGAGAAAAGGTAGGGTTGAAGCTTCAACCTATGATTCCTCTGATGCCTACCCTCAAGTGGATGAGTTGATAAAACTAGTACAATCACTTTTTGTAGAAATGGAGAAATTGAAATTTGAAGGAAAGTAGAGCCATAGGAACCCCCAGAATGTCGATAATAGGGGTAATTTCAGAAGACCCAATAATGTCCCTCAAATCATCCAAAGAGATCAAAGAAATAGGGATAGAAATGATAAAAAAATCCAAACCCATTTACAAAATAACCTGGTTACTGATGAAGAAGGAGAGGAAGAAGATGTTGACCGTGAAATCCATTGTCTTGGTGATACCTCTGCATCTCCTCATTTAACCCAATATTCATATGAAGAGGCTCTCATGGGTAGACAACTAAATGAGTTGATAAAAGGGGAAAGGACCAGTGGTAATCCAAATAGATACAACCTAAGGTCCAAGAAGAAAGAGGGAAATCCTGACATTCCAGATCACCCTACTAGAGTAGAGAATCCTTCTAAGGGTGTGGCAACTAGCAGAAAATAAAAAGAGGCACAAAACCCTCAAGCAGTGGTTAAGAGCCCTACCCCAGAAGTTAAGGAGATTTTGAGACCTCCCTCCTCTTTTAGCTTTGAGAATGAGATTCAAAAGATTAAAATCCCTATACCTTTCTTGGAGCTAGTTAAGAATGAGTATTTCAAAAGGTACCTTTCCAAAATGCTACATCCTAAACCTTCATCTTGTCCCACAAATTGAGTCAACCTCCAAGATGAAAAAATAGTTGTCATACTAGGGCCTTTGGTAGAGTATAGAGATGAATCTTCCCCTCCTTTCTATACATCATTGAACATTCATGATAAAGTGTTGCACAATTGTTTGATGGATTCAGGGGAATCTCATAACCTCATGCCTAAGACTGTCATGGATGAGCTTGGGTTGGAAGTTACAAAAACCTACCATGAAATGTACTCATTTGATTCCAGGAAGGTGAAGTGTCTTGGGGTTATCAAAGACCTAGTTGTTTCCTTGTTCCAATTGCCAATGAAGAGTGTGGTCATGGATATTGTGGTGGCTGATGTACCCCCTAAGTTTGGGATTCTCTTGTCTAGATCTTGGATCAAAAGACTAGGGGGGAATTTGCAGATGGATCTTTTAGATGCCACCATTCTTGTGTTTGGGGGGGGGGACATAGAAGGATTTATAGGGAAGCACAAATTGCTTATATTATCAGTGATGAAGCAAATCCTACCAACCACCCTATTTTTGCAGTTGACATTGATTTAGGAACCAGTGTGTTACAGCTCACTGATGCTCCTCAAATACATATTGAAATCAAAAATCATCCCATCACCTCTTGTAAAGATTCTCCTCCAGATATATTTGTTTGGAAGATGTTTTCTGATGGAGCCTCTTCTAGGGAAAGTGTTGGTGCTAGAGTGGTTTTTATTTCCCCTACCCAAGAGACCATATCTTTGTCTTATAAAATTGAATTTGAAACAAGAAACAATGTGGCAGAATATGAGGCTCTTGTTTTGGGTTTGAGGGTTACTAAAGACATGAATATTGAGGAGTTAGCAGTGTTTGGAGATGTTGAGTTGATTGTTCATCAAGTTAGAAATATGTATCAGGCTAAGCACCCCAGGTTAAGTACCTACAGAAATGAATTTTGGGATATGGTTGATAGTTTCTTCTTGGCATTTAATATCTCATTTTTTCCAAGAGAGGAGAACACTATGGCAGATTCATTGGTTGTTTCAGCAAGTAATTTCAAGGTCCCTTTTCCCCCCAAACTCAAGTATGAGGTGGGAGTAAAATGCAGACCCTCTATTCCTGACAATGTCAAACATTGGAAGGTTTTTGAGGATGATCTCGAGATAAAAAGGTTTCTTGAGACTGTGGATGAATTCTCTACTTTACAGATTGATCAAGATCAGGATACTGAAGAAATCCCCCATGCTGATATTTTTCTGAATAAAATTGTTGACCATCATATTATTCAATTACCTAGCAACCATATTCCAAAGGGACTTGTCCCCTTAGAGAGATTGTTTGACAAGAATGATGTTGATGTGAAGGTTAAAGGTTCGACTGAAAATACTGATGTGACTGAATGAAATTTAGGAACAAAAGAAGATCCAAAATATGTCAAATTGTCCAACAGCTTGTCGAAGGAACAAAGGGATGAGTATGTCAATCTTTTGAAAGAGTTTGCATATGTGTTTGCCTGGAAATATGAATATCTAAGGAAATATGACACAAAAATTATCGAGCATAAGATTCCTTTGAAAGAGGAGACCAAGCCTTTTAGGCAGAAACTCAGACAGATAAATCCCATGTTGCTGCCTATTATGGAAAAAGAAGTGAAAAAGTTGTTGGATGCCCAGATCATCATTCCTTTGAAATATTTAGAATGGGTGGATAACTTGGTGCCTATGAGGAATAAAAATGGGGAAATCAGGTTATGTGTTGATTTTAGGAATTTGAAGAGAAGCTCCAAAAAATATAACTAACCCTTGCCAAAGATGGAGCAAATTTTTCAGAGAGTGACTGGCTCATGTAGGATGTCTATGATTGATGGATTTTTTTGGCTACAATCAGATCTCTGTCTTTCCTAAAGATAGAGAGAAGACAACCTTCACTACTCCTTGGGGCACATTCATGTATGCTAAAATTCCCTTTGGATTGATGAATGCAGGAGCAACCTTCCAGCGAGCCATGGGCATTGCCTTTATTGGGGAGAAAGACAAATTTGTAGTCATCTATTTGGATGACATTACAGTGTTCTCAAAGTCTGACAAAGAGCATTGTCATCATTTGAATAAGGTCTTCATGAAGTGCAAAAGGTTTGGTCTCTCTCTCAATTCTAAAAAATATTTGTTTTCTATAAAGGAAGGTAAATTATTGGGGCATATTGTGTCAGCAGAAGGGGTAAGAATTGATCCAAGCAGAGTAGAGGCCATCCATACCTTATCTTTTCCCATATCTAAGAAAAAGGTTCATTCTTTCTTGGGTAAAATCATTTTTCTAAGAAGGTTCATCTCTAATTTCATTGAGTTGGTTAAGCATATTACAACCATTCTTAGAAAAGGAAACAAGGTGAAATGGACTGTTGAGTCCATAAATTCTTTTTACCAAATCAAAAGGGATTTAACTGAAGCACCTATGCTCGTCAACCCTGACTATTCTAAGGAATTTCTGATATTTTCCTTTGCCTCATTTGACACATTGGTTGATGTTTTGCTACAAAAAAATGAAGAGGGGTTAGAGTAGCCTATTTCCTTTTTCAGCAGAGCATTGAGAGATGCAGAAATGAGGTATGATATCATGGAAAAGAAAGCATATGATTTGGTCAAATCCCTCAAGGCTTTCAGAATATATGTTTTGCATTCAAAGATAGTTTCATATGTCCCTTCACCCTCAGTGAAAGAGATATTGATCCAACCTGATTAAGATGGGAAGAGAAGCAAATGGATTGCTAAAATTATGGAATTTGACCTTGAAATGAACCCCACTATATTGGTGAAAGGCCAAGGTTTAGCCAAGTTGCTAGCTAAATCAAATTACAAAGCTTTGGGGGTTAATTTCATGAACATAAACTCAAAAAATCAGCAAGCTCAGATTGCTAAAAAAGGCTCTCATGTCAGCCCCAGCTTGGCAGAATGCACTTGGTATAAAGACATCATATATTTTCTACAGAATTTGTGGCCTCCTGATAGCTTGGACAAGAACAAGGTGAGAGATTTGAAACTCAAATCAATCAAATATTGTCTCATTGAGCAAGTTTTGTATTGGAAAGATCCTCTTGGATTTCTTTTGAGATGTCTAGATCCACAGGAGCCCCAAAGGGCCATAACTAATTTTCATGACATCTTATGTGGGGACCATCATTTCTGGAGGACCACAACATATAATATACTCAGAGATGGGTATTTCTGGCCTAGACTTTTTACTGATGTTTATGCAAATATTAGAGCTTGTTTCAAATGCCAAAATGTTTTTGGAAAGAAGCAACTCAAATCTTTTCCTTTGAAACCTGTGGTGGTTTTTGGACCTTTTCAACAGTGGGGTCTCGACTTCATTGGAGAAATCCACCCATCCTCAAGTGTTTAGCACAAGTGGATTTTGAATGCCACTAATTATTTCACCAAGTGGATAGAATCCATTCCTACAACAAGTTCCTCCCACAAGGTAATCATTAGTTTTCTTGAGGATATCATGTCCAGATCTGGTTGTCCAAGTAGGATTGTTGCTGACAATGTTTCCTCCTTCAAAGTTGAACCATTGATCAAGTTCTGTGAACAATATGGTATCACATTAGTCCATTCTACTCCTTATTACCCCCAAGGAAATGGTTTGGCAAAGTCCTCTAACAAGAGCCTCATAAAGATCATCAAGAAATTGTTACAAGACAAAAAGAAAGCATGGGACTCAAAGCTAAAATTTGCATTATGGGCTGACAGAGTTACAACAAATAGGTCACTTGGTGTTTCCCCTTTTCAGCTTGTATATGGGGTTGAGGCTATATTTTCTACTCAACTTGCATTTCCTGTGGAAAAATTCCTCCAGGACTACCAAGGAGGATACAACAACTGGTAGAAGTACATCAGGTTAGGGAGAAACTACTTGATAAAGCTTAGGATCATCAGTAGAAGATAAAACAAGCCTTTGACAAGAAGGTAAGAAAGGAATATTTTTAGTTGGGTTATCTAGTGCTCAAGTGGGATGCACCCACGAAAGACAAAGGCAAACATGGTAAATTTGAAGCCTTATGGATTCGTCCTTTCAAGATTTCTGAGGTATTTTCAAATAACACCTATAAATTGCAAAGCTTGGAGGATTCCAAAGTTTTTGGTGGCCCTATCAATGGGCACTTTCTAAAAAAATATTTTTCTTAAGCCATGATTGCCTTTCCATCCATTGTAAATTCCACTTTCTCTTTTGATTTATGTTTTAATAAGAGACTCCATCACCCAAAAGCTAAGGCACTGGAACTGCACATTCTTGGCAGCTCACAGGGAGCATGTCATCCCCTCTGGAGCCAATGTTATCACATGAAATTGTCCAGAGTCATGGGTGACAACTATGAGTGCAGGTGAGGGGGAAATTTCAGTTTGCAATGGTAGAGATCCCTTGTGCAGTTCAATTTAGCACTATCTATGAGTGCAGTTGGAGGAATTCCATAGTTAGCAGGTGGATAAATTTTAGCGGGGGTACTAAAATAGCAGGCGCGCCCATATCGCAAATCGCGATTGGATCAACGATCACCAATCATTTCGGCGCCACAAGCTGCGTGGGTGTTAAAATCCAAAGGTGAGATGAAATACAAACCGTGGTATTGTGGGGAGGTTGCATGGTGAAATATTGTGCATTTCGGGCCCGAAAGTGGTGTGGGTCCAAACCGCTTTCAACGGCCCTGAAATTACGTGCACATATAATATCGTATCCAGCAGCGACAGGTGGTCGCCCGCTAGTCGTCCAACCGCGCTCCAATCCCGAGGAGGATTCAGTTAATGAAAAAGGACTGGTAGTTGAAACCTCGGCCTAGTCCATAAATAGGAAGCTTGGAAGCTATGGCTAAGGAGACAGAGTTGTCATCCTGAGGTACCACGATGGACAGTTCCTTCTTGCAGGCCCATATTGATCTGAGCTTGTTTCTGACAGGAGGAAACATGCATAGTCTAACAGAAGGATGCAGAGACGAAAAGCTTTGAATGGGATGGCCAGATCACACTCCTAGCAGTTGTGGACTAATCTGAGTATAAATAGATCAGTTCAATATTTTTTTATGGTCGTCGAATGGTTGAGAAGAGCTCCCTATTTTGTAATATTTTGATACTAGGGTTGTTCTCTGGTTATGTATGATACTTGAGACTTTCTCATTAATAAAAGTTAGTTGCTTTCATCATCTTGTTTAATCTGTGTTGAAATACTCGTGCATGGATGATCCAGACGAGTTGTTTTAGTTGTATTATAATGGAGCTTTTATTATAATGATGTTGTGACCTGTTTCAGTATTCTCTTTCGTTGTATTGTTTCCTCTTATGTTTAAATGCTCGTGCATGGAAGATCCAGACGAGTTATTATTGTTGTATTGTAATGGAGGTTTGATTATAATACTGTTGTGATATATTTTAATATCTTAAACTTGAGTTCAAGAGTGCTCTTGTGCTTGAGTTTTTTTTCATCAAGCTGCTTGAAGGTCGGATGCTCATGGTAGACTTTTCCACCTTTATGACTAAGTCTTCCCCCTTCTCACTTTTAACCTTAAACCATTGACTGAAGTTAATCAGGACCTGATTTCCCTATGCATTGCTTTTCCAGTTATTGTGTTAAAACATTCTTGTACTGAGCTTTGTTCATTTGACCTCCACTCATAAACCTACATCCACAAACATTTTGATGGGTACTGGGCTTATCATCTTGCAATCTAAGGGTGACTCTCAGTGCTAACGGCATGAGGACGCCAACAATCAAAGGAAAGTAATCGCGGAAGTATCAATGCAATCAGGTTGATTCAAAACATTCACAGTAATTCCCCAAAATTTTGGGTAGGGTTGGGGTGATAGTTGTCAAGCAGTGAATCTGAGCAGTGGGAAACAACCCTTCCTAGTAGGAAAGTTCCCTGGGCAACGGGACAACATAGTTGGGCAGCACCCAGAAAAGGATTCAAGCAACCTCAAACAGGAATCCAGGAAGAATGCAACAGGTCCAAGTAGTGATACGTGGGTGTTGGATAATGGAGCATTTAGCCATATGACAGTGTTGATGCTTGAATCCATTAGGACCGAAACAGAAAAATCATGAGGATGTAAAGTCCCCTGCGGTTTTATAGAGGTGGTACTCTTCTTTGATTTAATATTTTCTTGGGATTCTAGATATTCAGAATATGGGATGTGAACAGAAGTTCGTCGTGGTAATTCAAAGAAATATAAATATTGCAAGAAAGATAAAAAGGAAAATGTTTTCTTTTCTTTTTGAACAAAGTTCCTAAGAAAGGACCAGGAACCGAGCGCAGTCACACATTTAAAGCAAATAAGGAAAATTTCCTCACATCCATCATAGTTTAAAATGAAGATTTTTTATCACATAAAAATAAAAGAAGATGGTATGCATGCATAAGAGAACTTTAACAGAGTGAACATGGAAAACTCAAATAAATACAATGATAGATCAACCTCAAAAACTTTGTATTCAAAACTCTAGGTTACAAAGTATAGTCGAGATTGTTCCCAAAATAACTCTCTTGAAATTTCTAAAAAATATATAGTTTGTTACATATTCTTTGAAATTTGAAATGTGTTCGTCTTAAATATTGGGATTGGGGCTCTCGCGAACCATAAAAAAAATATACACAAGAATTAATCTTGTAGAAGGAAGATGGTGGCTAGTAAAAGAACAACAAGACTTGGTAAGAAGAAAAGAGTAGTTATCAGTCTTCGGTTAAACCTTTCTAGTGAAAGAGGTGGAATAATTGGATGAAGGACTTGATAAAGAAAAGAAAGATGTAATCAGCATAAACTTACTATGATGGTCTATCATGTGTTCACTTTCTTGTTGGTGTCCTTTTATTGTCTTCATTAATGGTTACAGGAACCGTCTCAATTGTTTCTTGCCTCTCGGTGGTCAATTTTTCAATAGCTTTCTTAAACCATTCTTCAATATAAATTTTCATTGGTACCACGTTGATTTCATGCTGGATTTTCATGTTGAACAGCTTGCCCTCCAAGTCTCTTAGATCAAGGGAAATGCCATGTAATGCTTCTTCAATGTCCTTATTTTTCATGAGTAGTCCGCTAGCCAATTTTCTATGTTGTCCTCATCATATTCAAGTATACCATAGAACGTTTCAACTGACAACCCTTTAAAGATCTCAACTTGCTCATCAAATTGTTGCTTTGTTAGGAACAATGAGTTCAGAATCAATTTGGGATCTTGGACTTCGTTAGTGCTTCAAGCTAGGTCCACCTCCATGATCCTTTTGAATATTTTTTCCCTCCTTGATATATCTTGGTTGCATGTTTGAAAAATGTTATTCAAGTTTTTTGTCTTTTCTTTCCAACACGCATTCAACTGTTTGATCCAACTTGGAGAGAGAAGATCCTCCTTTCTTCTCCTTAATTTTTTCATGTTGGAAACTTTAATACCAAATGGTACCACAACATCAAGGTAAAAACCTTATTCATTATTTAGGTTAGCTTGCAAATAATCATGGAAGGCATGTGCCCTCGAGCCAAAAGAAACCATGTTTTTTGAAATTTCCCAAGCCTTTGTGATCAATTTCATTATTTTCTTGATATTTCTCTCCACATAGCTCTTGGCTGATGTAAGTAAGCTTGAGGATCCCTTTAATTTAGTAGCGGGCATGGTGGGTCCAACGATTGTAAAAGGACTAGAAAGAAGTGGAAGAGGCATTAAGGTCTCTTCCAGTTCCTTGATCCTTTCTTTTAACTTCATGTTTTTTGCTTCAATACCACCAATGGAGTCATCCAGTGCATCGTCGGTTGCTCTATGAATTCTAGAAATTTGGGAAGGCTGCATATCTCTTAGGTCAACCTTTGAACGATATTTTCCTTTCTTACTCTTCACATCACTTTTATCAATAATTAATTTCTTGGATTCCATGTCAAAGACAGCGCTCTGAAAAACAAATGACTCTTCTTCGTTGAAGGTCTCATTCTCAATGATTTCCAATGATGGATTCTGGTGGGAAGTGTTCCCTAACTGATCCAGTGGGGGAAACATTTTCTCTATGTCTGACTCGAGCTCCATATCTTCAAGGGAGAAGCTATTGATGTCACTCTCTATGTGTTGGTCTTCTTCCTCTTGCATGACGTTTTTCCTCTTTTTTCTTAGAGGAATCTTGTGCGAGCTCTCAATTTTTCCCAGAGGGGGATTCTTTCCTCCTCCGTCGCCTGAACTATTGTTGGTCACTTTTCTAGATGGGTGGGCCACTGGAGCATTTCTCCGAAATGTTGTAGTCTTAGGATTAACAATTGGGGACTAGGCACTCTTCTCATTGGGACCCTTTCCATTTTTCTTGTAAAATTCATTGATATTGAGTACCATTTCCAAGTCACCAGCATTGTGAGTAGGAGTGCCTAAGTTATTATCTTCTTATTCACTTAGAAAAGTATGGATAGATGATTTGATGAATCCCTTTGCTAGCATATGTCCACAAAATTTTCGTTAGGGTCAAACCCTTTTATTTTTTCATCATATTTGAGATTTAGGTTGTGGAAGTGGTTTGCAAATTCATTGATTTTGTTTATATTCATGAATATAAAGTCCCCAAATTTCCAAGGCAGGGGTATGAATTGCTTTTTTCATTTCTCATGAAAAAAGTGCAGCTGGAAATTATATTGCGTTGTGACTTTCGTAATAAACATTCTATCGGATATATGGCATGGAATAAAGGAGGGGTTTTCCTTAAAACCAAAAATACTGATAACATTGTAATTTTTCATTTTCTCCAATGTCCCCTTTTTATCCAGGAATTTACTTTCCTGGTCGGATATTCTGGGGGTATCTTTTCCAAACAACAATCCTTTAAAAACCAAGAAAAAATCATTGAAAACTTCATAGAAATGCAAAGAATATTTGTGTCTCCACAATGCTTGGTACCAGAAGGTAACTAGGTCAAATTCACAGTTCACCCTCTTACAGATAGACAATTTAGGAAATTGACAGTAATATGCTTTCACAAACACCAAATAAGAAGCCATAAATAATTTCTTATCCTTTTTGTACTGTGACAATTGAGAAGAGATTTCAATGGAAATCTATTTTCCCCAATCGAAAATGGCTTTCTCTTTGACATTAAAATATAAGATATAAAGAATCATACAGGAAATGTTGGCGGTACTTTCTTGGCCCATCACCCTAGTGAATAACAAAGCAATTTCCCAAAATGGGTTTTTGAACGAGTCGACCTACAATATGGTAATGTGTTTGGGGAAGGCCGCGGAATTCTCCAAGAACTCAGGAAATAGATTAAGGCCATTGTCATGTTTTTTTAGGAAATCCCTGCAATCTTCTCCTTTGAAAGTAAGTGTTGGCTCAGGGAGCTTCAACATTTTACAGAACACTTGAGGTGAAAGAGAGATGGGAGAATGGTATTGAAGTTGAATAATCCGCCAACTTGGTATATATTTCCCAACACACCATGCAACCAGTTCCTTGCAGTCAAAAACATCAGGGACACACCCTGCACGAGCAAGTCTAAACATCCAGATGACTTCCTTCTGAGCATAAGGGGATGAATAGTAAGAATACACTCTAGACCATTGAAAGTTCTGGTCCTCTCATCCAAAAATATTCAAAGTATCTCCACATAATTGTTGTCAAGCTGCTGCTACCATAAGTTGATGAGAGTGTTCTTTTCATCCAAATAATATTTGCAATGAGCACTTGAGAGAGATAACAATAATATAATATTCATCAAATCATGCTTTAATGCAATTTTAATGAGAAATATCCTTGATCCCTTCGCTTATTAATGATGATTTTTATGGAACCTGCATGATGATTTAGTAGCATTAAATCATTCTTAAATGCATATTGGGAAAAGCATGAGGATGGTGGGGACGGATGAGAGCAATTAGGATTTGGGAATTTTTGTGAACCCGCCAACACAGGAACCCATAAACCTATGGTTGTGATAGGTCGAAAATGGGATAAGTGTTGTAATGTGGTCGGTCAGACTCAATATAGGAGAGATGAGATACTTAGGAGCTCGGTGAGTTCGATGGTCAAAATGTAGATCACAGATCTTTTGGGTGCAAAATGAATATCGTGGAACATGGGATATGAAAGCTTGAACCCGTGAACCCGGGAACCCGTGACTGCAGAAACGATTAAGTATAGAATAATATGATGGTCAGCCAGACTCATGATATGGGAGTATGGATGGAGATGAATATCCACGAGTCCGCCAACCTGCCTACCCGTCGCTTTGAAAAAGTGACTAAGTATAGTAATCAGAAAGGGAAAAATAGAGGGGAGAAAAGAAAAGGTGAATTTGGGTAAGTATATAAGAGGGAAAAGAAATGGAAAAAAAAAATCCGAGAAAATAGAAAGGAGACAGAAACTTGAAAACAGGAAATGGTCTCAACAACTAGCTCCAACTGTGGGATGATAACCCCCTGCGGGTTGTCAAGAATCTAGAATATTTTTGATCAGGAGTCTCCATACATTGGGCTATGGAGTCAAAGGTAAGAATATACAAACTGAATAATAAACTTATGTACAAGGAGAATGAGAAAATTTTTACGTGGAAAAACCTTTCAAATGTTGCTTGTTGATAGGTAGCATCAATATTTTACCCTTCATGTCTTGGAGCATATAATAATTAAAACCCAAGATCTTTTCAACAATGTATGGTCCAATCCAGAACGCTTTGAACTTTGTATGCATCAATGGTTTCTCCTTGGACTTGCTCCAAAGTAACACCAATTCTCCCTTTTGAAAATTCTTTACAGTTGCACTTTGATCAAAATATATTTTGATACTTTGTTGTCTCTGAGAAGTTCAATTCAGATCTTTGCTTCGTTCTTCTTCCAACTTTAACAACTAGTTGATCCTCCTTTGGATAGGTGAACTATCTTTTGTATATTTTGTATTAACCACGAAATTCAAGGCATTGAGTTAGAGGCTAATTGTGACTTCTTTCCCATAAACCAATGTATACGAGGACATCCCGATGTTGTCCTTTGGAGTCATTTTGCTTTTCCACAATGCATCAGTCAACTTTAGATGCCAATTTATTTGGTTCTTGTGAATATTTTTCTTTATTATCTGAACCAGTGATTTATTTGTGGATTCAACAATACCATTACATTGTGGATAATAATTCGACAATTGACCCATGCTAATTCCATATTCTCCACAAAACTCTGTAAACTTCAACCGGATGAAAATCGAACCATTATCGTGATAAATTTATCTGGGACACCAAATATTGATAGAATATTATCTTTGAGGAATTTAATTAGGTCTTCAAAATCATCTCTCTTTAACTCCACTACTTCTGGCCATTTCATGAAATAATTTGTAGCGATGAGAATGTACACATGTTCCTTGCCTGGCTTCGGATTTATTGGGCCGACGACATCAAGTCCCCATTGGGAGAATGGTTGTTCTACAATTATGGGCTTGTTGAGGGGTCTAAGATCCTTTAACTCAACAGTAGGAACCAAACCCGCTTAAGAGGCCCAATTAGACTCATAAGAGTTTTGATGAGTGGAATGGTTCTCCAGATCTTTGATCCAATCAATTTATTGATGGGCTTTACTAGTGACTGACAGGTGTGTCCTTCTATGAGAATTTCTCCTTCAGTTTAAATGGTTCTCTATTTATTCTTTTCCACTCTTAAATGATATGGTAAAATAAGATGATGGTATAAACCATTGGCAAAGGGAAATTATTGTATATTGAAGAATATTGAGCTTAGGATAACCTGTATACCTCAGCATGCAGACAATGATAATCAGACCTATTCCAAGATTAGCAATAATAATTTTAACTTGTGAACATTCAACATTGACTGAGATAACAATTATAGAAAGGAAAACACATACGTAATAAAGATGAGTGTAAGAAAATTAGTTCTCATAGCTCTACTATCAATCACATATTAACACAGTGATTTCTTTTCATCGTTTAGAACAAAAGAACTGTTAAAGTATTGAAATATAACTTAAAAATAAATACAGAAACTCTTACTAAATACTGTTATCGGACAAATCAGTAAGTGCAGACATAAACAGATCTCCCTAGTTTCACCACGAAACTAGAACAAAACAAGACAGAATATAAAACATTCCCTAAGTTTCAATAATCAAGCATACTAACTAGCAAGAGATTAATGACATACCTTTTAAACGTCGTTTGTCCTCGCTAGTGTCATCCTCGCTCCATTCCAAGGATTATGGGATGTTGAACCTCTAAAAAGACACAAGCCAACGAAGTGAAAGAAACAACACTCAACAAAACCTATGTATGTGATCAAGGAATCATACAATAAAATAAGACCAATTTTATGGGAAAGAAATATATCACTATATTAAAGATATGAAAAGGAGAATGCAACCAATGCCTTGATGTTGTAAGGTCCCTTCCAATAGTTCCTTTCTTCCCACACACTTCTACTACATGGACTCTGAGATCAACAATCTATCTTGACAAAGCAAGGCTCAAAGCCAACATACAAGCTCCAAAAACTCCAAGCTACAAAACTCAAGAACTTTCCAACCCAATCAAGTTAATTTTCCCAAGCTAACTTTTTCCATGAAAACTCTTCTCCTTTTATAAGTTGAAAAGGATAGGGTGAGGAGGTTATTATAATCCCATGAGATCAGGGATGTGACTCAGATCCAAACCGATCATAGGCCACCTCACCCTCGAAGCTTCTATTCTAGAACTTTCAAGAAATTCCTCTTTTTCCTTCGTACGAAAATCGTCACACCCTTAACACTGATAAAATTGTGACGACGTCACATGCCACTATGGTGCAACCTATGACGATCCTATATATTCACACCCTTAACACTAAGCAAGGTGCGATGATCCCTTTTTCTAAGGTTTTTGACAAAGGAAAAATATAATTTCATCTCTCTGGAAAAAGTATCTTCATTCTTCTTCAAGGATTAAGGCCATTGATCCTTCTAATGAAAAAGGATAGGTTTACATCTTTAACGTTCATAGGGGTGATGAAAATAATGTGTAACAGTGAGCCCCCCAAAGTATGAAGTTAGAACATAGTGATATTTGAAATACTTTGTCGAGTGTGTGTTGGGAACAAGGAACATGTTGGTCGGAAACCTACCAACAAACAAGGAAATATAGTACAATAATATATCATCACTGAGGTAGGCATTCCCATACTCAGAATACAAATGACTCAAAGCATAAATTTCGACATGCAAATATCCATGTCAATTAGTATAGGTCATGGCCACCAAACATACACTATGGATCCATGCCAATATGACTCAAATCTGAACATAGCCACCAAAAATACATTGTGGATCTATATGTTAAAGAATCAAATTTGAACATAGCCACGAGACATACATTGTGGATCTATGCAACAGTACAATCTGAATATACTCAAACGTAACATGAATCTATCAGAAAATATCCAGGGTCTTCATCTCCACCACTCTATAGAACGAATCTAACCATGCAAATACATGTGTTGAAGTCGAACATGGTAGAAACAACTTGATTACTGGTCGTTAACTAGTGCAAGGGAAATCACCATTAATGTCAATGACCCCCAAGGTACTCTAGTACAATCCAACGAATGTGAATTAATGAGATGAAGTTGAACACTTGACGAAATCTCCTAATCAGGGGTCAATAATGAAAACCCATTGTCGAAAGTGAGGAAACCTGCCATTGAGGCATGCAAGTTCTAAGGTACCAATTAGTTTCTAATTCTAATTCCTAGATAATGAGTTGAAGTTGACAGGAAAAGACTCATCACATGAGGGCCTTAATGTATCCCCAATCAATGACACGAAACGGGTAAAAATATTTGAGGTACATCAGAGTAATAAGTGATTCAGGACTGACTCAGGGATGGCCGATGCAATAGAAGGCTTAAGGACTGCAAAAATGGTCAACGCAATAGAAGGCTTTCTAGGTTGAACTTCTCTTTGAACATATTGACGACGCGACAATTGTCTTGGAAACACTGACTCAACAACAAGGATCACGGACCAATTTGTAATCTTATAAAGGAGTATGATCAAGAGACAAGTGGATTTTCCAACCTAGACACAAAGCGAGTAAAAGGGTGTCATGTTCAAAAGAGACTCTTCCATAGAATACAGGTTTAAATACATTTACTTCCCAATTTCCCCCCACCATTTATGGTGAGTACCTCTTTATTTTTACACAAGCTTGAGGAGGATAACATATGCTTGAACTGTAAGCTCATCCTTTAGATGAATCCCTCGAAGTATTTTTAATGAACCCTAGGAAGGAGTGGTTGGGTCCCATATGGGCCTTTCGATGTTTGTTTTACGAGTCCAAAGAAAGTAAACTCAGGGGTTTTTATGTTTAGAGAGTCTGAAAAACACTTAAAGAGAACTCCATAAGGTCCTTTTTTATAAGTTAGTCTGATGAGACTGAAAAAGAGATAAACTACCGCTCAACAGACGTTTTCTTCAAATACTTGAAAGAATATGAAAAGAACAAGATCGCTCGGCAATCTTTTCATGTTTAGAGAGTCTAAAAAGAGCTTAAAGGGAACTCCAGGGGATTCCTTTTTCGTATAACCTTTACGAGTCCAAAAAAGTGATAAATGTTTACTCAGTTACATTCTCAGGTATTTACGAGCACGATAAAGAACAAATACTGAGCTCAGGATTGTTTTCATTTTTATGCAAGATTAAAACAAAAAAAATTATGCTCGGGATAGATTTTATTTTTACACAAGCTTAAAACTAGCCAAAACTATGCTTGGGATGGATTTTATTTTTACACAAGATTAAAACTAGACAAAACTATGTTTGGACCTGGTTTCATTTTTACACAAGCTTGAACCAGAGGAAACTATGCTTGAGGTAGGTGGTGACCTAGTTTCATTTTTACACAACCTTAAACCAGAGGAAACTATGCTTGGGGTAGGTGGTTTCATTTTTACACAAGCTTGAACCATAGAAAACTATGCTTGGACTTCCCAACACATAACAAAAGGATTGTTGGTACTTAGCCCCCAGCTTAAAAAACTAGCAGCTTAGCTTCAACATGAATTCCAGAGGCTGGAAGCATTTCCCCCCAAGATTTGTTTCATCCAACGACATAAGGGGATGAAAGGAAGCTTCAAATACTATACATAATGAAGTACTTGACTCAATCGAAGAGGGGGGAAATCTATTTCATTTTTTAATGAGCTTGACATAGGAACAAGAACTATGCTTGCGAATCCAGGTTTAATCCTCAGACCTCTGTTTTATTTTTTAACGAGATTGACAAAGAAACAAGAACTATGCTCGTAAGATTTGTTTAATTTTTTAACGAGGTTGCCACAGAGACACAAAACGATCCTCACAGTTGGTTTCATTTTTAACGATCTTGAAATCAGAAAACCGTGCTCAAAAGACTCTTCTTGATTATGGCTTCCAAGAGGACAATGCTCTGGAAGGAAACCATGTTAAGGGATGAAACTCGGTCATGGATTCCAGGAGATCTTCACTTGACTAAAGAAACACACTCTGGAAGGAACACATATCGAGGGTCACGACAGAGGTAAAGTGATCAGGCTCTAAAATCCCTATCGAAGGCATCACCATGTCAACTACCGAATCCAAGTCATAAGAGACTGATCTTACAGTGAGAGGCTCATCTACATCAGTAGCTGAAGGAATGGGAGACAATGCCACATAATTGACCTGTGGCGAGGGCGATACTATCTGCATATACAAACCATCTAGGGAGGTCATTGAGTTGATGGTCAAGTTAGCGCCAACAAATGAAATTTGATCAATAGTCACAATTCTTCCATCGTGAGGGAAATATATCACACGAAAAAGAGTGGACACGATAGATTTCATGGCATAGATGTAATCTCTCCCAAGGATAAAATTGAAATCCAAGGGGTATTGGACTACCATAACGTCAATAAAAAC
Source organism: Picea abies (assembly GCA_900067695.1). Taxonomy (NCBI): domain Eukaryota; kingdom Viridiplantae; phylum Streptophyta; class Pinopsida; order Pinales; family Pinaceae; genus Picea; species Picea abies. The sequence goes on from CBVK0100154471.1 coordinate 18,137, forward strand.
ATTTTTCTATCCCAAAGTTATGGGACACTGAGGAAGGACTCCTAAAGGGTGACTGGTTCTTCTGTTAAAAGCTAAGAGATTCTGCACAACCGGCATAAGATGAGGATAACCCAAAGCTTTCCAAGCAATAGAGGACAAAATACTAATAGACACACCTTCATCTATCAACGTCTAAGGAACGTCTCGACCACAAACCTATATGGTAATATTGAAAGGAATGTGAGAGGGAAAATGAGGTCCAGTTAGCGCACCCCAATAAAAAAGGATGACCTCATTACTTGGAGGGGGTTCCACGGGAGAAGGAGGAATACCCCCTAGCATGGTAGAATTTGTATCAACAAGAAAAATGTGGGTAGTATCAGATTTACTCTCTAGCGGGAGAGTAGGATCGACCGATGACAAGATCAGATCGACCACTTGGGTTGCATTCTCCAAGGGGAGAATGGGGTCAACGGATGGAAATAAATCAACTGCTTGGGTTGCACTCTCTAACAAGAGAGTGGGATTGACCAAATATGGGATCGGATCCACCACTTTGTAAACTATTTCAACTAAGGACGTGACCATATTGATTACATGATCAACCAGACTGACTAACAAAGGGACCGGATTGATCATTCCATCAACTACAGGTGGTTTGAGATTAAGCTTGTGATAAGAAGTTGGAAGTTGAGGCTGGGAACTAGTCATGTCTTCTAGTAATTTTGAGGCTTCGTCCATATGAGGGAAAAGGTGAGTTTCATGACTCCCTTCACATAAAATACACGGAAACTTGACTCTACTTTTATTCGTCCCAACGGTATCTTGACAAGTTGACGGAAGGTCATCAACATGTTGTTCATAGGATGATGACATGGCTTGGCGAGGGTGTGTATACCATGCTTCTATAACCTTGTATAGACCAGGGCAATCCTTAAGAAGATGGCTACCCTTATAAATCCTGCAAGGGTACTTGGGCTTACGTGTTTGGGTTGTCTTGGAAACATCAACACTCCAAGCATGATCATCAGTAACTGGTTGGTTTCCAACATGTCTAGAAGTGGTTGGAAGTTTGGACCCTTGCTTATTTTTCTTCTTCTTAATCTTCTTTTTCTTCTTCTTCTTAGCCACCAAGTTACTAGCTTCAAAGCTTTCACTTGGTGAAGAAGATGAAATGGAAGAAGACCTTGCAAGTGGAGAAGGTGAAGAAGATCTTACCGGTGAAGAAGGTGATGGATCAACATGAGGTTGATGTTCTTTGGGGGGAGTTCTTAAAACTGAAGCACTTGTTTCATTCGTGATTATCAGAGTGGAAAAAAACCATACCGACAATCCAATTGTCAGACCTGGACGGCTCAAAGTAGCAATGTAAGGAGGACCAACATTTCTATAAGAAGGAAAAACTAAAGGTTCCCCTGGAGTAGGGATTGTTTCATTGGTCATTATGGAAACTGACACCATTAAACATAGATCCAACCTAGGGTATGCTAGGGAAAATAAACAACACACGCTAAAAAATTAGGAAGCAAGCAAACAAACAAAACCTTCTCACAATGAACGCAATAGTTGGTGATGAAATCCAACGTCGCGAGAACAATGTAAGAAGGGGTTGAGATTGAGTGGGTGGAAAAGTTACATTGATGACCTGCTTAACAGACTTACACCCTAGTGCAAGCTCCCACACATAAACTTGTTTATACCCTCCAAGGAGCCCGAGTGATTTTGGCCAACGTCAATTCCAGGTACCGTGAAGACTTGCCCCTCCACAATCACCTTGTGTAAAGACCCCAAAGAGATAGGCTACTAAGGTTACCAATTACGATAATGATTCCTAGGGAAGTAGTCGAAAGTCTGATCCATGTGTAGATGTAGGATATCTACGCCTGAAATCAACTCAAGAATTTCCCCACATGATTTTCTTCTCAAGTGACCCCCAATAAAACACGCAATGTCTACACTAAGACCAATAAAGCAGGGTGAGTAACTCTGTCGACCCTAATGCGACCTCGTGATTGACCCTTGTGTGAGAAGGGATTCCCAGGAAAAAATGATATAAGTGGATTTTACCTCTCCCTAACTCAAGATTTTATGTTTGTTTGCAGCTTTGGAAAGTTATCTTTCACACCTATTCCAAAGCCCTACAACTAATCTAATGTAGGTTTGCTACCAGAAAATATAAAAATGTCTAATCAATTTTTATAAGCGCTTTATTTTAAGACTATTGTTTAGTCAAGAAGGAAATGGCATGGACTAAATGATTTTTTGACTGACTCTAAATAATGCAAAGAAATGAGAATGCAAATATTTCACTTCGATGAAAGCTATATTATGAGAATGAGAAAACGTTTATCATTCCCAGATGCACAATGTCCCAAAATTTTATTAAACTCATCAATATCAATATCTTCAAGAAATGATCCAAAGATATTGTACACCAATACATGATTCTTGCCCCCCCCTAGCCATGAGGGGGAATTCAAGATTAAAAATGCCAAAAACCATGCAATTTTGCTACTTCAAATGCAAAGATGCCCCCAAACTAATGCAAAGCAAGAAATTAATTTTTTTTGTTTCAAAGATAGCTAAAAGAAAATTCAAAGCTATCAATCAGACTGTAATCAGACCCAAAAAATCACCCCAAAACCATGTCTAAGATTTGGGCAAGAAAAACCATCAAAAATCATTTTTTTTCACAATCGTCGCAGGCTGTAGACTAACACAACGCGATGATCCTTGATAGTTGCAGGCTAGAGAAAAAATACAGTACGATGACGTTGCACTGTGTCAAAAGGTAGGCTTTGTTGATCCTATATCATTGCACTCTCTCAAAGTAGGGTGCGACAATCAAAGGAAAAATGGAAAAAATAAAAAGCAAGAAGGTTTTTCCAGTGAAGTTTAACAGTGAGAGAGTCAAGATGGATCTCCCAGTGACTCAGAAAACAAAACTCAGGCAATCAAAGAAAGAAATAAAAAAAAAACTAGGAAAACAATTCATTCCCCACTATGGTCGCCAATTTTGTTATCGGAAAAATCGGTAAGTGTAGACACAAACAGATCTCACTAGTTTCACCACGAAACTAGAACAAAACAAGACAAGATATAAGAATTTCCCTAAGTTTCAATCATCAAGCATACTAACTAACAAGAGATAAATGACATACCTTTTAAACGTCGTTTGTCCTTGCTAGTGTCATCCTCGCTCCATTCCAATGCTTATGGGATTTTGACCCTATAAAAATACAGAAGCCAATGAAGTGAAAGAAACAACGTATACTCAACAAAACCTATGTATGTGATCAAGGAGTCATACAATAAAATAAGACCAATTTTATGGGAAAGAAATATATCACTGTATTAAATATATGAAAAGGAGAATATAACAAATGCCTTGATGTTGTAAGGTCCCTTCCAACAGTTCCTTTCTTCCCACACACTTATGCTCCACAAATTTTGAGATCAACAATCTATATTGACAAAGCAAAGCTCAAAGCCAACATACAAGCTCCAAAAACTCAAGCTACAAAACTCAAGAACTTTCCAACCCAATCAAGATAATTTTCCCAAGCTAACTTTTCCCATGATAAATCTTCCCCTTTTATAATCTGAAAAGGATAGGGTGAGGTGGTTAGGATGATCCCATGATATTAGAGATGTGACTCAGATCCAAACTGATCAGAGGCCACCTCACCCTTGAAGCTTCTATTCTAGAACTTTTGAGAAATTCCTCTTTTTCCTTCGTATGAAAATCGCCACACCCTTAACACTGAGAAAACTGTGAAAACGTCACAGGAAACTATGGTGCAACCTGCAAAGATCCTAGATCGTCACACCCTTAACACTAAGCAAGGTGTGATGATCCCTTTTTCTAAGGTTTTTTACAAAGGAAAAGTATAATTTCATCTCTCTGGAAAAAGTATCTTCATTCTTCTTCAAGGATTAACGCCATTGATCCTTCTAATGACAAAGGATAGGTTTACATCATTAATGGTCATAGGGGTGATGAAAATAATGTGTAACAAATACAACAGCACTTATCAAATTCTAAGACGGAAACAATCCCTCCTCGGTCCAATCACATTCACGCTTTAGATGAAAAAATTGTCTTTGGTTCTAAACAAAACTTCTAAATTAAAAAAAATTGCGCGGAAATAATTCTTTTACAATTCTCTAAAAAGAGTCTTTTCCAAAAACCATTGACCATTCGTTCAAGGTGGATGGCTTTATTTATAGCAAAAATCAACTAGTCTAAAAATAGCTACTACAATGGTATTAAATTGGGAAAACGCCACGTGGTGGATTTCATCTGTTTGTTCTCTTCTACTTCTCAAATGGTTTTACTGGAGTGGATTGTTATTCTCATACTGTGACCACTTGATGAAGATATCTTTGCATGTGTTTTCATATGGAAACTTGTGCTAATCCATCGGAGCAAAGAAGACCTCTTTTATCTCTATTGCTTGTTCCTTGTACTTGATTATCTTAACACTTAAGCGTTGTAGGACTGTGAGAGATTTGATCAGGTGTTCCATGATCCTCTTTACTTGACATGAGATCATGCTTGAAATTCAAAAAATATTTGCTTCCCATGGCAATTCTTGCTCTGTGTGTCGTTTGACTATGTCATGCAAATCGGTGAAATCTTCTCGTGGGCCAAACTTTTGTAGGTCAATGCTCTTCATCCCCTGGTTGAATTTCTCCTAGCTTTTCTCACATTCTTTCCATGTTTCTTGTATATTTTTTTGAGGTTCTTGGACCATACTTACATCGTATTCAATTGCTTTTCTGATTCGAGAGATGCTGCTATCCATCAGCATTCGGATGCCATGCTCCTCTTTGTCTCAGCCTTTCTGCACTCTGCTTATGTAGTCGATATGCTCCAAGGCTTGATGTGCCTTATCATACCATATCTATACATATTTATAGGTTTCCAACCCCATGAGAGTATCTTCTTGAAAATCGACAATGCGAGTGGTGAAGAGATCCCTTTCACTTGTGAATTACACATACGTTTCTCGGAACTCACTCATTAGGAGTACTACCACCTGTGTTGAATTCTGGTAATACTCCACTTGATGGCACATATGGTCTAGCTCTTTCTTCATGGTGGCTATCTCTCATTCATATCTTCTTTCCCTGTCCAAAGTGGCATCAGTGATAGCCATACCTACTCCAATTAGCTCAGTTATCTTGGCATTTTCTGCGTCGAGAAACGTCTCCTCTATGGTGACAAGAAGTGTCCTATCGAGTGTGAGCCTCCTTTTCTTGGTCGTTCTTCTCATCATGGATTTTATTGTTCTATCATAATCGATATCCTGTACATCGGCGATTTCGTCCACTAGTTTAGGAATTTGTTTATCTCCCTAGGTCAGAGTATTGCCTAGGCTCCCTGTCGTGTAGAAATATCCTATGACCAGTTCTTGTGATTCCTTAGACGGGGAGGTCTCTGTATGCTCTGGGGACATATCCTCCTGCTGGTCCTCATCGGCTGGTGGAGTCTTTGTCCTAGCTGGGGAGATAAGAAAAAAATCATCTTTAGTTTGGGGGTCGGTTGTTGAACTGTCGATTTCTGGTTACTACGTTTCCTCTTCCTGTTCACCAGCACCCCAGTCATTTTGGGGGATATACTTATAAAGTTGTGTTCCCACTTGGTCAGAAACTTCAGTGTCTAGAGTTCTTCCAACCCCATGGTTTCCCTTCATAGGATTTGGGATCACAACATCGGAAGCTAGAGCAATTGTTTCCCCTGGTTCTTCTTCTTCTGTGATTGGCACTAGTGTCATGCGGGAGACTTTTGAACTTTCCTCATCGTCATATATGGTAATTAAGTCTATGAGTAAATTGAGCACACCCACCCCACTTGATGCTCTTTTTACCCTCCATTGAGCTGTAGTGGTCCCTGACGATCCTTCTTGTGGGAAAACAGAGTTGGGGTATTCTCTATTGTCTCAACCTTCTCATCCAAGGACATTGCATTGAACTTAGTCATATTCGGGTTGTCCCTTCTTTGCAGTACTTCCTCCCAATCCTAGGCACCTTCAATGAATATTTCATATTCAAAATTATCATGATCATATGACCAATAGGAGGATACCTGCATCGTGTTTTGGGGAACTAAACCCTTGGGATCGTGATTGCGAAATCGGCATGTATGAAACCAGTACTCGATTTGATTCAACCCCTCTTGTTTCGCATGTGTAGCGTCTCTCACCATGTAAAATCCTATGTGAAAACCATAGGGAATGAAATCTTTCTTCTTTTGTTTGACCAGGGAGGCATTGTAGCCTTACAAGATGGTTTGGTAGCAGATATCCCCCAAAATGAAGTGATATGGGACATGAATAGGGAGAAGGTGGGGTGCATCGGTAGCTACAAATACTATAATATAATTTCTAGTTTCTTTGAAGTACCAGTGGCCAACCTTTCTTATCATCTTCTTTACCACCACCGAAAGCTGAGGGAACTCTTTTCTAGAGATGATGAAGTAAACCCTGGCTAGGAACTCATCGAATATTAAAGCATATGATCTCTTGTACCTATTTTCCCACAATATTCTAAAATAGACATGTACAGGAAATTCGAAAATATGCCAGCTCAAATTCATACCTACAAAAATGTTCCTTGTGCAAATTACATCCAGCAAGTAGGATGCCATGTAGAAGGTCATAACCTATCCTTCCTTTGGTGTCTGAGCTTGTCAAAGTTTTATACTGAGCTGCTTGGATATAATCACTCCCAAATTGAAGTTGCTCCCCAAAATTTCCACGATGTATGCTAAGGGCATCCATGCCTCTGAAAAATTGGAGCAATCCTTTTCTCCATATAACCGACAAGTTAATGCCATCAGATACATGTATGGCTCTCATAGATTTACTATGTTATACCATCCAGTGCTCCTATTTGTGAATTTCTTGTCTTCTTTCCCCCACGAGGCTAGCAATCCACTGGTATAATGAACCTCGTAGAAATTGACCACAAAATCTGTGTTTAGCCTTTCCTCCATGTCTCTAATTTTGTAGTACTTATGCACCTCCGTCAGAAGGAAAAAACCAACACACTCGCCTTTTTCATTGTTGATGGTTCACTTCTCCACATTGGCATGGTCAATTATCCACCCCAAGGTCTCCATGCAGGGCAGAACTGGGGTCTGGCTAGACACCCTATGCAGATCTGACCTCTGAATGTTTGGAAACACCTCATCATCCAATATTCATACATTTATATTGCTATGAGGTGTGAAATCAGGGTATTCCTCTTGACCAATTTTGTTGTACAGGTCGCCCCAATGCAAGAGCACCACTTTAGATCCTGTGGTCACTTCTATGTCATTCAATGTCAGAGGCTAGATAAATTGCTTCTTGGTGGACGTGCGGATAACCAATTTTGTCTTTGAGGTGAAATCTAACTCTCTTGCAGCACTCGACGTAGATCCTTCCCCGACCTCTCGTTCCTTTATTTTGGGCATCCTTGGTGAGCGCCTAGTTGTCAGTTTTCTCGGAGGCATTTTTTGCAAACAAACAGAGTGAGATACCAACCTCTAAAGTATTATAGATGCAATTGCAAATACAGAAATGATAAATACAATGCATACCTCTTCCTTGCATAATATTAACATAGTTTAGAGTTAAAGATTGGTTGTAATCTCTTCAACGTGTTCTCTCGCTCCTTTGACTGCTCCGGGGAATAAAATATTTGTGCACAAAATGGCACATTTGCATATGTCTTTGTAATTTAAATGGAGAGAATACTTACCTTGTCACATCAGTTCTTAAATTCAAGGGTGTAAATGTGCCCTGCACAATCCGTTGCTAAATCTGAAACATGCTTAGGATTAAATACAATGAAAACTAGCGGTGTAGGAGTGGGTTACTTCGTAGTTCATCGGCGGATACAAACTTATACTGTTTGGCTGGCGCATGGGATAGTAATGTGGGTTGAGTAAAAAATTAATTGGCCTCTTAAATAACCAAATCCGATCTTATTCCTACCAAAGGTATCCCATCAAACTATCGAGCCTTCTCGTATTTTTAGCACTGGTATGATCGGCGTCGGGGGAAAAAGGAAGGGTATTGAAATGGAACCAAAGCATAGAGCGGCCAGGATCGTCGATGTAGAAGGGGAAGGTTCAATGAAAATACCCCTTCGTATGATGTCCTATCAGTTTGCTGATAGAAAACGAGTGGATCAGTGTCGGCGCTTTTCTTAAACTTTTTCTGTGGATACCTTTACCCAAAAGCTCGAATGTCGATCCAAAAATCCGTGTAGTGCTGACATGGAAACGTTGACTTGGAGATACAGACCCAATATAGGGAACATCAAGAGATGACGAAGGGGAAATAGATCGCGTCATATGAACTGCTTACACGACAAAGACACGTGGCGGTTGATTTCGACCTTTTCATGGGAAACATTCCTTCAGCATCGGTGATTTCCTTTAGAAATAAGTTTGGTTTCCGCACCATGTTCTACCAACGTCGACGTCGTTAATGAGGATCAGAAATCAGTGATCGACGAAGTGCTAAAATGAAAATTCCTGCATTTTTGTCTCTCAAATTTTGTTGATGCCGAAGATGTGTTGACGATCAACAATCGATGATGGCAGTTTATTCCATTTGCAATTTACCTCTTGAAACTTGCTGACATCGAAGGGTTTGTTTGGAGTTAAAGGACTATATTATAGGAAAAATTTTGTCGATCAACGATTGTTAAAAAAATTTACACCATGCACCTTTTAGGCCTATCACGCATTGTTACTTAGAAAAAATTCAATCCGTAAAAACCAAACAAAAATAGTCGATGATAAGTTTTAATGACATAAAAGAAAGAAAATACATTCACCCATGATACAGACTCTTGACTTAGAAAAATGAAAAGTGGTACCCAAAAAGAAAAATATTTCGCAAATACTTTTAGGGTGTGTTTATTGCTCAACAAATCAAAATTCTTTGGGTGAAAATAGAATCTTTGCTCCTTCCTATGGGCTTAGTTGGTTCAAAAGTTGATTGAGAAACCATCTGGATTTGCTTTCAACAAAGCCTTTCCTATCAATGCATACACGACTTCCCAAGGTTTATAAATCTGGATCCGCCTATGGAGTTCAGCCTCCTTTCCACCTTCGTTCCTCTTTACCATGACCCACACCCTTCTTTGACAAGAGTCGGGCAAGGCATCCACTTGCTTGAGTCCATTTTTAGTTATTATTATTCCCTTGTTGTGGTGTCTCTCTGCTGCCAGCAAGCGTCCATAGCCCTGACAAAGTCACCCTAACATCACAAACCTTTCTCCACTGCCAACGAGCATCCATAGCCCCAGTGGAGTTATCTGCATACCCTCTCGGACTTTGCACCCCTTTTTTAATATAGATCAATTTTTTTTTGGTAGAAATGCCATGGGTGAGTTGAAGAGGAGGACATATGTTATTGGTAAAGTGAAACTGTTAAGGTGAAGCCTTTCCTAGATCTGTTTTAGAGGTACATGTGATCCTTTCCAACTAGCCATCATTTCCTTTGGGCTTTACCAGAGCATCAAGCGAAAATTTCATCATTTACTGAGGTAGTATGCTTGCAAAGACAATATTTAGATCTTCTTTGAAAATTTTTGTCTGTTCATTATCTCTTATTTTGCATGCCAGTGTCGGTCAGAAGCAGATTGTGTTCTACTATATTTATTAAAATCAACCACTGCTTTACAAAACACAACTTACTTAAATAAAATAACAAGCAAAAGAAAGAAAAGAAAAGGTATTTGCAATCAGTCTTCCCTAAAATCACGCACTCAGTTTGATCAAAATGTATGCCTAAAAGAAAAAAGAAAATCAAACAAAACGTGAG